>SJXQ01010248.1:134354-176668 GCA_006408695.1 Aepyceros melampus | reverse complement strand
TGCCTTAAATATATATATATATATATATATATATATGGCTTCCTAGGTGGAGCTAGTGGTAAAGAATCTGCCTGTCAATGCAGGAGACACAAGAGATGCAAGTTCAACCCCTGGGTCAGGAAGATCCCCTGAAATAGGAAGTGGCAACCCACTCCAGTGTTCTTGCCTGGAAAATTCCATGGAGAGAGTAGCCTGGTAGCCTGGTAGCCTGTAGTCCACAGGGCTGCAAAGAGTCAGACACGACTGAGCGACCGAGCACTATCCATCTATCTGTCTACATATTTTTGATTGAAGTTTATTGCACTTAGTTGCTAAGCTGTGTCCAGCTATGCAACCTCATGGACTGCAGCACACCAGGTTCCTCCACTGTCTCCCGAAGTTTGCTCAAGTTCATGTCCATCGAGTCGGTGGTGCTATCTAACCATCTCATCTTCTGCCATCCTTTTCTCCTTTTGCCGTCAATCTTTCCCAGCATCAGGGTGTTTGCCAACAAATCGACCCTTCACATCAGATACCCAAAAAATATTGGAGCCTCAGCTTTAGCATCAGTCCCTCCAATGAATATTCAGGGTTGATTTCCTTTAGGATTGACTAGTTTGATCTCCTTGTTGTCCAAGGAAATCTGAAGAGTCTTTTCCAGCTCTGCAATTCAAAAGCATCAGTTCTTTGGTGCCCAGTCTTTTTTATGGTCCAACACTAATACCTTTACATGAGTACTGGAAAAACCATATCTTTGACAATACAGACCTTTGTCGTCAAAGTGATGTTTTTGTTTCTTAAGGTGCTGATTGAAGTACAGTTGATTTATAATGCCATGTTAATTTCAAGTGTACAGCACAGTGATTCAGTTATAAACATATCTTCAGATTCTCTTCCATTAGAGATTATTATAAAATATAGTTCCCTGTACTATCAGTAGGGCCTTGTTGGTTAACTTTATCTTTTTTTAAGTATAGTTGATTTACAATGTTTCAGGTGTACAGCAAAATGATTCAGTTCTATATATATATATATATATGCTATATATATATTACATTCTATATATACAATCCTTTTCAAATTCTTTTCCATTATAGGTTATTACAAGATATTAAATATAGTTCCCTGTTATGCATGCTCAGTCACTTCAGTCAAGTTCAATTCTTTGCAACTCCATGGACTGTAGCCCACCAGGCTCCTCTGTCCACGGGGATTCTCCAGACAAGAATACTGGAGTGGGTTGCCATGCCCTCCTCCAGGGGATCTTCCCAACCCAGGGATTGAACCCAGGTCTCCCTCATTGCAGGCCATGCTTTACCATCTGAGCCACCAGGAAAACCTTTAGCTGAGTTTCTGGTATAATCATTCCTCTGATGCCACCACCCCATTTCACACTATATTGATCAACTTCAGGGTTTTATTTTTCATTTAAATGTCTTTAGAGTATATAGAACCTGTGTTTCTTAAGGTAAGCCATTTCAAGGAATGTTTGCCAACGAGTCAAAACAAGCAACTCCATGAGAGATTTTTTTATTCATTCATTCATTCAGCAAACCCAGACAGAGCTCAGCCCTGGGCGGGGCTGGAATGAAGGGTAACAGGAGTGTGCAGTGGATTTCTTCTTCTTTTTCACTGGGGAGACAGTAAATGGTCTCAAAATAGCTCCTCTTTTTATATTGTTTGTCCCTTAAAACAAACAAACAAACAAACAAACAAAAAAAAACCCAGAACTTTACTTTTAAACTATGGAGCCTTTAGTCCATAACCAGCATTGCAGGGTCTAATTTTGAAGCCTGTTTATCCAGACACCTGCACTCCCTACCCTGCCTCCCAGAGGATCCATGCTGAATTTTGTTGAAACTCCTGCTGTGTCATTTGCTATCTTTAAGGAAATTCCTACTTTAAAATGCCCAAGATGTGTGGAACTGAAGGTGAAGGGAGGGTATCTGCTGCCTCTGAAGCTTGGGTTTTGGCTGTGAAGTCTTCCCTATGTAACTCAGGGTCCAGGCTAGGCCTCCAGCCCCAGGAATCTGTAGCCAATTTCTACAGCACTAATTTGCATGTGAATACCCAAGAAGCCAAGTCTCAGATGTCCTCAAGGAGGCATACACCGGTCTGAACTACTGTCAGCCCATGGGGAAGATGGCGCCAAGCTTGGCCATGCTCTCTTGGGGTTTTGATGTGGTCCATGTGGCTTTGCAACATCTGCGGAAACCTCCTTCTGCTTCCACCACCTCAATGGCCACTTCATGCTGGGTCTGAGCATGTAAGCTGGGTTCCTTGTCCACCAACAGGAGACTCTCTGGAAGAAACCAGCCTTTCCACTGCCCACAGAGCAAGCATCTCCAAGCAACTAACCAGCAGTAACACTCTCATGGAGCTTGGGGGAGGTTTACAGGACAGCTGAGTTCTGCAACCTTCTCACACCCACACTGTGAACTATACTCATATCTGCATTTTCGTAGACAATACCCATCACTTCAAAAAGCCCTGAATCCTCTGCTACAGCATGTGGACGACTTAAAAGCAGTGTTATTAAATTACCTTCTAATTAATTGGCTCACCTGTTGCCAAGTTAGATTGCTAGAAGCTGAGTCTCTTTATTGGATGATTTGCTTATTACTCATGCCAAGCTGAACAAATCATAAACAGCTATAGACAATGTTGAGAAGGCCAGGGACCAGCATAGAGCCACTCCCTATTCAGTTTCTACATTGGTTCCTCCTCATGTCAGGGGCTAAAGATGGAATTCATTTACCTGTGAAGATGAGTTGGGAAACATTTGTAAAATCTGTCTCCCAAGAATTTACCATGCTTTTCACCTTGAGATCTTTCCGTAAGTATTAGTTGATTGGAAATTTTTCTCATTGTGTACAAATATTTATTGATCCTAGACAGCCCAATAATTTCTTCAATTGAACCCATCTGGGTCCATTCTCAGATTCTGCTTTGCCTTCCCATTTCAGGATGAGCCCAAGCTTTAGCCTGAGAAAAAGGGACCATCTCTGAACTGACATAGCTTATGGGTCAAGAACTCAACATTCTGGCTGGTGACTTTTCTTCAGACACTTCTATTCTTCTTGGAAGCTGACTCTCCTCTGTTCCAAGCCGGCCAAACTCTGGCTCATCCATGACATCACCCATCCTTAATTGCTCCCTCTTGTGTCAAAGGAAGAGTTCTTGTTCCTTTCCAAAGCCATCTTCCAGCTGAAGACCCATCCTGTCACCCCCACCTCTCTTTAGATGACTTCCCCTTTCCTGTCTTCAGAAGTTGTGTCTCCCCTATCTGCCTACCAACATTCTTCAATCTTTCTGGCTTATTCTAAAAATAAGTTTCCCTGGATTCTGCTTCCCCTTCTACCAGAGCTCTCTCCCTCCTTCTCCTTCCGTGATGACGAGGCTCGCCACCTCCTCTTCCCACTTCCCATCCTCTGCCCAACACGCACCATCTGTCATCTGCCTCCAACTCTCCAGAAAACCAGCTCTCCCAAAGGGTGCCAGCAGCCTCCAATGTATTTTTACTTCTCATCTTGCTGTCGTGTTTGACCTTCTCAGCTGTGCCCTGGCAATGCCCTTGGCTCCCAGCTCACCATTTCGGCTTGGTTCTTCTGTCTTCTCACCATCCTTTTCTCTGTCCCTCTGCTCTGCTCTTCCTCCTCATCTTCCCCACTCCTCTTTTGATTCTGCCCCTGCCCCTTCTCTTTTTTCTTCTCCTTGCTGTTCCTAGAGCTAGTGCAGTGAAGTGTGTGCCAAGTCACTGCAGTCATGTCCGGCTCTTTGCAACCTGATGGACTGTAGCCCTCCAGGCTCCTCTGTCCATGGGATTCTCCAGGCAAGAATACTGGAGTGGGTTGGTGCAGTGCTGGGCAGAGGCATAAATATTTCAATTCAGACAAAGTTTTACATTCTTGTTCTGGTACTTGGGAGCTATCAGACCTTAGACTCAGACCTTAGAAAATTGCCTAACCTTTCCAGACTTCAGCTTTCTCATCTATAAAACAAAAGCAAATGATAAACAATAATAAAAATAATAATCGTTCTTTCCAAGTTGTTTCAAGCATACCAGTGCAGATACCACAGAAACCTTCTCAATACATGGAAGCTCTTAGGAGTTTATGATTATCTTTATCATCACAACTTCTAGAGAGAGCTCATCTTTTTATCTTCTCTCCTGACTTCAGCTCATGCCCTTGATTCCAGTCACTCACTTTCCCATGCCCAGCCCTGACCTCTCCCCTGAGCTCCAACTTAGACTGCAAACCACCTACTAGACCTTCTCTGGGATGTCCACAGGCATCTCAAATTCTGTGTCCTGTTAAAAGCTATTTCTTTCCCACCCACCCCCAAATTCATATGCTGACGCCCTACCTCAGAACTTGACCGTATTTGAAGAGAGGCATTTTAGAGGTGATAAGTTAAATGAGGCAGTTAGGGTGAGCCCTCATCCAACCTGACCAGTGTCCTTGTAAAGTGAGGAAATTGGGACACACAGAGAAATTCCAGGAATGCTTGCACAGGGCCAAGACCATGTGAGGAACCAGGGAGCAGGCAGGCAGCCCATGGGGAAGGGTCTCAGGAGAAACCCAACCTGCCCAACACCCTGATCTTTGACTTCTAGTCTCCAGAACTATTAGCAAATACATCTTTGATGTTTAAGCCACCCATTCGGTGGTATTTTACAGCCTAGGAAACTAATACACATCCCAGGCTCTAATTGCTGTGTCTTTCCAGAAACATACACCTCCTCCTGTTTTATCCCCTTCCCATTGACCAATAATATCCTCTTCCCTCTGCCTCATCACCCACCCAGTCTGTCTCCAAGGCTGCTGCTTCTAATTTCTGAATAGCTTCAACCTATGCATCACCTTGCTTAGACTCAGGCCCACGTGATCTTTCATCTGGTCTAAGGCAACAGCCTCCCACTCAGTTGGTTTCTGCCATCATAGGATTTCTTTATTTTCATCCATCAAGTACACCATTTAGATGAATCACTCTAACATGCAGGCTTGTTTACCTCTGTCTTCAGCAAAAAGTCCTTCGTCAACTCCCCACTGTCTGGTGAAAGTTCCTCAGCCTGACACCTAAAACCATCAGTAATTTGGGTCCAGTTTACCAATCTCTCTTGTGTCCTGCTTTTTTCTTCCTTTGCTCTATTCAAACAGGAAAACTTGCTGCTCCTGGAAAAGTGCTCCACCCCTCTGACCACTCCCTGAAATAAAATGCCTCCCCATTCCTCAGGCCATTCTGTATTTTGCAGTCTCTAAATTTCAGTTCAAAGGCCACACTGCCAAGCCTTTCTTGCCTCCTTCACTGTAGGAGGAGTCTTGGCACTGGGCTCAGCCCCGACCCATCACAATGGTCTGTGTCACACGTGTGTTCTCTCGTCTCTCCTGCTCAACACGGAACACAATGAGGGCCACACAGCTGGCTCTCTTCTCCTTTTATCCGCCTGGTACCCAGCACAGCACCTGGCACGTACCTCTCCCACTGTGTTGATCGATGAGCAAATGAAGAACACTGGAAGTGAAGTCATGAAGACAAGCAGGCCTTGATCCCCTCAATTAACCATTCTCACAAAAAAGCTGCTTCTCCTGATTTCACTCTAGAAAACCTGGGTTGTTCATTCAACTGGCCAAAGTCAATCACTAGTCTGGAATATATTTAAGCTCCAGAGAGGACAAAAGAGAGGGCAGTGGCAACCCACTCCAGTACTCTTGCCTGGAAAATCCCACGAAGGGAGGGAGCCTGGTGGACTGTAGTCCATGGGGCTGCTAAGAGTCGGACAGGACTGAGCGACTTCACTTTCATTTTTCACTTTCATGCATTGGAGAAGGAAATGGCAACCCATTCCAGTGTTCTTGCCTGGAGAATCCCAGGGACAGTGGAGCCTGGTGGGCTGCCATCTATGGGGTCGCACAGAGTCGGACACGACTGAAGCGACTTAGCAGCAGCAGAGAGGATGAAAATAGCAAAAATAAAATAAAATTTAAAAATTTAAGAAAATAGCAGTAGAGGGGGGAAGAATGCAGGGAAGAGATAGGGAGTTTGGGATCAACATGTACACTCTGCTATATTTAAAATGATAACCAGTGAGGACTTCCTGTACAGCACAGGGAACTCTGCTCAGTGTTGTCTGGCAGCCTGGATGGGAGGGGAGTCTGGGGGAGAATGGATACATGTAATGTATGGCTGAGTCCCTTTGCTGTCCACCTGAAACTAACACATCGTTGTTAACTGGCTGTACCCCAAGATAAGATAAAAAGTTTAAAAAAAAATAAAATAGTAGCAGGAGGCAGAGGTTCTGGTTGTGAGGTCATTAACCCCCAGCCATCATATCTTGACCTTAACACTTCTCTGGGAACAATATCCATCTTTATTAACAACTCCCAGTGAGCTATTCTCATCCTCACCCAGACTGCTCAAAGTCTAAGAAGCACTTCCACCTGGTGCCATCAATCTGAGCTTTCTAGCTCCCAAATGATGCCCTCCCTTGGCTTTTCCCCCTTCACTGTGACATCCAGTACAGAACACAAGTACCGTGGAGGTAGGGCAATGACGTGGAATCTGTTCTGACAGGTCACTTCTGGCAGCCACTGCTCGGGCTTGAAGTACGACGGCACCCTGATACTTCCCCAAAGGCGTTCTCAGAAGGGGTGGATGCCTCTGAGTTCTCTTTCTACTCAGGAGCAGAGCATGCATTTGCACAGATCAGATTGGACACAGTTCCTTAGGTTGTTTTATGTGCTTTTAAATTAAGAAAATGCATTCCATGTGCTGCGCCAGTGTCTGCCTCTCCCCCAGCAGTGCTGCCCTGGGTAATCGCAAGGTAGCTGTCTTGTTGTGGCCCCTCAACTTCTGTGTGTTACAGCTTGCCACATGTAGTCTGGCAGGGGGGATTCTGCCAAGCTAGTTATTAAGCTGGCTGTGTATTTTGGCAAACAGATATAGTCCCACTTCTCTTAAATTAAGAAAATGAGGTTGTCCCAACAAAGCATTAAAATAAATTTCAGAAACACCTAAGACTTACAGAAAATGTAAGATCATATACTTACTAGTTAGAGATGGTCTTTGGCCCTCTGAGCCTCAGTTTCCTTCTCTGGAAAATGGAGTAAAATCTGTTTCTCTCATCCTAGGTATTTTTATAGATCCAATCAGATAAATACATTATTTGAAAATTATAGAGCATCACATAAATATATTATTTATTTTACATGTATTTTTCTATGAATAACTTTAAGCTTTCTCATCTACATATGAAAGTTTCTTGTCATCAAAGAACTCAATATCTGTTCATGCCAAATAGTTTCCCACAACCAAATTCCTGCGTTGCATTCTTATAAGTGATAACGTCATATATTTTACCATGTGCCTGCCACATAGTATGTATGCAATAAATATTCACTAAATTAGTTAATTGATTAGTACTTTAAATTTTGTCTAGCGTGTCTTTAGCTACACAGTAGCCAGATTCACTTCCTTAGTTCAGTGGTCTTTCTACACTTTTCATAAAGAAAAATGGACAAACCACAGTGGATTGAAATGTTTGCTCCACATACAGTTTCTCCTCTATTGCTTAAGAGTCTTCTTGGCTGTTTTTTTGGAGTGAGGTGGCAGTAAGAGGTAAGAAATACTTGGGGGTGGGGACTAACAGAAAGGAAAAGGAGGAGAAGTTAAGTGTGTGCACAAGTCTTTAAACAGAAAACCTAGGATGAATCCAGACTCTGATACATTCTACCCAGGTATCAATTTCCTCACATAGAAAAAAAAAAAAAAAAGAGTAGTAAAGTTTGTTATGTGGTAAACCAGACATCCTGGAATGTGAAGTCAAGTGGGCCTTAGAAAGCATCACTATGAACAAAGCTAGTAGAGGTGATGGAATTCCAGCTGAGCTGTTTCAAATCCTGAAAGATGATGCTGTGAAAGTGCTGCACTCAATATACCAGCAAATTTGGAAAACTCAGCAGTGGCCACAGGACTGGAAAAGGTCAGTTTTCATTTCAATCCCAAAAAAAGGCAATGCCAAAGAATGCTCATACTACCACACAATTTCACTCATCTCACACGCTAGTAAAGTAATGCTCAAAATTCTCCAAGCCAGGCTTTAACAATACGTGAACCATGAACCTCCAGATGTTCAAGCTGGTTTTAGAAAAGGCAGAGGGTAAAATAATGTTCAGAATTCTCCAAGCCAGGCTTTAACAATACGTGAACCATGAAATTCCAGATGTTCAAGCTGGTTTTAGAAAAGGCAGAGGAACCAGAGATCAAATTGCCAACATCCACTGGATCATGGAAAAAGCAAGAGAGTTCCAGAAAAACATCTATTTCTGCTTTATTGACTATGCCAAAGCCTTTGAGTGTGTGGATTACAATAAACTGTGGAAAATTCTGAAAGAGATGGGAATACCAGACCACCTGACCTGCCTCTTGAGAAATCTGTATGCAGGTCAGGAAGCAACAGTTAGAACTGGACATGGAACAACAGGCTGGTTCCAAATAGAAAAAGGAGTACATCAAGGCTGTATATTGTTACCCTGCTTATTTAACTTCTATGCAGAGTACATCATGAGAAACGCTGGACTGGAAGAAACACAAGCTGGAATCAAGATTGCTGGGAGAAATATCAGTAACCTCAGATATGCAGATGACACCACCCTTATGGCAGAAAGTGAAGAGGAACTAAAAAGCCTCTTGTTGAAAGCAAAAGTGGAGAGTGAAAAAGTTGGCTTAAAGCTCAACATTCAGAAAACGAAGATCATGGCATCTGGCCCCATCACTTCATGGCAAATAGATGGGGAAACAGTGGAAACAGTGTCAGACTTTATTTTTTGGGTCTCCAAAATCACTGCAGATGATGACTGCAGCCATGAAATTAAAAGACGCTTACTCCTTGGAAGAAAAGTTATGACCAACCTAGATAGCATATTAAAAAGCAGAGACATTACTTTGCCAAAAAGGTCCATCTAGTCACAGCTATGGTTTTTCCTGTGGTCATGTATGGATGTGAGAGTTGGACTGTGAAGAAAGCTGAGCGTCGAAGAACTGATGCTTTTGAACTGTGGTGTTGGAGAAGACTCTTGAGAGTCCCTTGGACTGCAAGGAGATCCAACCAGTCCATTCTGAAGGAGATCAGCCCTTGGATTTCTTTGGAAGGAATGATGCTAAAGCTGAAATTTCAGTACTTTGGCCACCTCATGCCAAGAGTTGACTCATTGGAAAAGACTTTGATGCTGAGAGGGATTGGGAGCAGGAGGAGAAGGGGACGACAGAGGATGAGATGGCTGGATGGCATCACTGACTCCATGGACGTGAGTCTGTGTGAACTCCGGGAGTTGGTGATGGACAGGGAGGCCTGGCGTGCTGCGATTCATGGGGTCGCAAAGAGTCGGACACAGCTGAGTGACTGAACTGAACTGAACTGAACTGAAACAAGACAATGCTAAGGATTCTAATATTTCCACATTATAGAAGATGTAAGCCAGGACCCCTGAAGTTAGAAACATCTTCTCTTTAATCAGGCTTCCCTGGTGGCTCAGATGATAAAGAATCTGCCTACAATGCAGGAGACCCAGGTTTGATTCCTGGGTCAGGAAGATTCCCTGGAGAAGGGAATCTTCCGGCAACCCACTCAAGTATTCTTGTCTGGAGAATGACATGGTCAGAAGTGCCTGGCAGGCTACATACAGTTCAGGGGTCGAAATGAGTTGGACATGACTGAGTGACTAACATCTTTGATCATCCAAGTATGAAATGACCCTAGTTCTTAAATGTGGACCCTAGTCCACATTATTCTCAATCCATTTTCTCCACGGACATTTTCTGGGCATCTGCTGGGACCCAGGCACTGGGCTGTGGACTACAGATCCTTGCCTTCCTGGAACATTCCAGTCTAACTCTGTCCTGGATTTAGTAACAGTTCCGAGAGCCACCTCAAAAAGCAGAGCAATAATGTGCATGTAATGTAGCTGGAGGCAGAATGTATTCTGGGAAAATAAAACTTTTAAAAGTAGAGTCGTGTCTCATCACACCATATGGCTGCATGAGAGATCAGAGGCATCTATCTGCACTATTGATGGAAAAATAGAGTGGATTACATAGACTTATAATTGTGAGGAATTACATCATTAAAGAATTTAGAAACAGAAATTATCTCTTATTTGGGTTAGAAGGAGCATGGTAGAAAATTAGATGCATCACCATATGGAAAATTTTAATTCTAATTTGCATTTTAATGGAAATGAAGATTCAAATGCCTCATTCTCTTTAGTAAGCCTTTTGTGGGTCTCTCTAGCTTGAGCATACCAGATTTCCGCTGGAATCTGATTCTCCAGAAAGTTCACAGCACTAAGAGTATTTAAGGTGAGAATATTACATAGTGTTATGTTAAGCCACACACACACACACACACACACACACACACACACATGTATGTATGTATATATGGAATCCTTAAACACTGATGCTGAGTACCTATCTCTTTTTAGTAAAGAAATGTTTTTCCTTGGTGTTAAAGATAATCGACATTCTTTGAAAGAGAAATATAAACATTAATTGTCTGGAATTTCAGCATCCAAAAATAAACACTACATGATTTTATATTTTTCTTTTCTCTGTATGCATGTATGTTCATCGCTCAGTTGTGTCTAACTCTTTGTGACTCCACGGACTGTAGCCCACCAGGCTCCTCTATACATGGAATTCTCCAGGCAAGAATACTGGAGTGGATTGCCATTCCCTTCTTCAGGAGATCTTCCTGACACAGGAATCAAACCCGTGTCTCCTACATTGCAGGTAAATTCTTTACTGTCTCAGCCACCAGGTAAGTCCATCTCTATATGCGTAAGTGATTATAATTTTTATTGTTGTTTTGGTTTCTGCAAAGATGTATCATTAGACATTCTATTTGTGATCTTTGTGTGTTCCTTTAATGCTTACAATGAACATCTTTCCCTGTCATATATGTAGATAAACATTAAGACTCTTAGGGTCTGCAGTATTATACTACATGGTGAAGGTGAAGGTGAAGTCGCTCAGTCGTGTCTGACTCTTTGTGACCCCGTGGACTGTAACCTATTAGGCTTCTCCATCCATGGGATTCTCCAGGCAAGAATTCTGGAGTGGATTGCCATTTCCTTCTCCAGAGGATCTTCCCGACCCAGGGATTG
Source organism: Aepyceros melampus (assembly GCA_006408695.1). Classification (NCBI taxonomy): domain Eukaryota; kingdom Metazoa; phylum Chordata; class Mammalia; order Artiodactyla; family Bovidae; genus Aepyceros; species Aepyceros melampus. The sequence continues at coordinate 165,524 of SJXQ01010248.1, read as the reverse complement.
AACCTGGGTCTCCCGCATTGGAGGCAAACGCTTTAACCTCTGAGCCACCAGGGAAGCCTACATGAATGTGCCATAATTTATTTCACTTGCTTCCTATTTCTATATATTTAGATTGTTTCCCATTATTGTAACTAATTTTGTATAATCTTCCTTGTATCTCTGGGTACATTTTCAATAATTTCCTAATTTAAAAAAATGGTACACAGAACTTTGTCATATCCTTTTGAAAAAGACATTTGGCATAACTGAAAAAAAAAAAGAAAACTTTCAGCTCTTAAAGGTATCAAGTATGTCAAGGTAATTCAAGGAGAGTCTTCAGCCGTGACACAGAAAAAAATTGGGTATCCATGTGCAAATAAATGAACCTCAACCTTGACCTTATACTATAAAATCATTATCTCAAAATAAATCCTAGATGTAAGAGCTAGAGCAATGTAAAATTCTTCAAGAAAACATGATAGAAAATATGACTTTGGCATAAGCAAATTCTTAGAACACAAAAACTTCAAACCATTTTAAAAAATGATAAATTGAACTTTATCAAAATTTTAAATTTCTGCTCTTTGAAAGACTGTTAAAAAAATGAAAAGATGAGTCACAGACTGAAAAAAATAAATGCAGAACATGTGTCTGCTGCTGCTGCTGCTAAGTTGCTTCAGTCGTGTCTGACTCTGTGCGACCCCAGAGATGGCCTCCTACCAGGCTCCTCTGTCCCTGGGATTCTCCAGGCAGGAACACTGAAGTGGGTTGCCATTTCCTTCTCTAATGCATGAAAGTGAAAAGTGAAAGTGAAGTCATGTCCAACTCTTAGGACCTCATGGACTGCAGCCTACCAGGCTCCTCCGTCCATGGGATTTTCCAGGAAAGAGTACTGGAGTGGGGTGCCATTGCCATCTCTGATATGTCTGCTAAAGGACATCAATAACATGAAAAGAACTCTTACTATATAATAAGACAAACATTGATAAAAATAACAGGCAAAAGATTTAACAGAGACACTTCACCAAAAGAAGATGTGCAAATGGCCTAAGAGCACCTGAAATGATGCTCAACATCACACTCATCAAGGAAATGAAAATAACACAACAATAGACTACTCATATCCATTAGGATGGCTAAAATAAGGAAGAGTAACTACATAAAGTATTGGTGAGATGGGGAGCTAGAACCCTCATCCCTTGATGTTGGGAGTGTAAAATGATTCAGCCACTTTGGAAAACAGATGGACAGTTTCATCAGCAGTTGAACATACACTTACTATACAAATGATATTCTCATGCCTAGGTATTTATTCTCATGAAAGGAACATACAGATCTATGCAAAACCTTTTACATGAATGTTCTTGGCAGCATTATTCATAATAGCTAAAAAGTGGAAACCATTCAACTGGGGAATGGATAAACGATGGAACACCACTCAAGAATAAGAAGAAATGAACTACTGACCCATTCAACAACATGGCTGAATCTCAGAAGAATTATGCTAAAAGAAAGAAAGTCAAACAAAGCCTATGTGTCAGATGATGTCATTCATGAGGAATTCTAGAAAAGGTAGAAGTATCGAGATAGAAAGTTGGACAGTCATTGGAAGAGATGAGCGTAGTTGGTGACTTTCTGTGAATAGATCTCTCTCTTATGATTCTGGATACCTCAGATTAAGAAAGGGGAAAGAAGGAAGAGCAGAGGTCAATTAACTTTGCCTCCTACCTCTCTTGAGACCAAAGCTGTGTGTTTCTGCTCATTTTCCACAGTGGGTTCTGATCTGAGTGACTGTGGGCTCAAAGACCCCGGTCATAGCTTTGTGCCTGGGCTAATGGAGAAAGCTGGATGACTTCTGAACTCAGCAGAGGGATTCTCAAGAAGCACTTATAACAAATGCATATACTGCCTTAAGGTCCAATAATAGGATCTATTGGCCAATTAGTTTTGTTGTAGTCATAAACAAGTGGTCTGAAAATTCCAAAGAGAAACATTGCTTCTTATTTCCTCAAACCCCAGTCCATCAATTTTATCTCAAATAAGATGCTCTTTGCTAGGTAGACAAGTGCTGACTCTCAATGAGACACAGGAAAAGTCAGCCTGCACACTTTCTCATGCAAGAAAATGTGTGCTGGAGAGAAGTGATGTGGCAGATGAAATGAGGTTGGTCAGGTGTTGATCACGATTGAAGTCGGGTGCTAAGCGTTAATTCAAACATCTCTCCACATAGAGGATGCCTGAACTTTGAGCTGAAACTTCTCCAGCCAACAACACAGGGAGGAGTTGGATGTTGTTGTTGTACTTGGTCATTGGGCCTTCACCTGAACCTCCACATCTAGGCCTAAATTTCTCATCTGAGCCCACAACTGTCTCCTCTCCAGTTTCCTCCAATATTCTAACCTCCTGGAACTAACATCTCAAATTGAAGTCTCCTTCCTCCTCTCTGAAAAATGTCTCATTAGTGACCACCTCTTGTTTCTATTTCACTATAAAGATTATACTCAGCTTCCACTATCCTTTCCTGTTGAAACAGTCCCCGTTTTCATTTGGAAACTCATTCACCTCCTATTTTCAGTCCATGTGGTTTCAGGAGAGAAGATTCTACCCCAAGCTTGTTGTGACATGTGACCCAGGCCACTCAAAGAAATCCCTGTGTTCCTCACTAAGTGGCTTTGGATGAGCATGTGACACTAACAGGGCCAATGAGATACTTTGAGATTTTTTCTGAGGTGTCTATCAGGGGGATAGTCACTCTTCTTGCTTATCAGATTTGAAGCTAACTCCAAGCAATTAAATGAAATTGAGAGTTTTAAATTAACAGAAAAATGAAGTCACAATGTGATGATGACAGTAACAGTCATGATTACATCATCAGACCTCAAAGTCCATCATTCCTGAAGGCCTGACTACTTTTCATTGATAGATTCCCTCTCCTGCTTAAGCCTTTCTGAGTTTTCTGTTACTTGTAACTGACACAGCACTCCTGAGATAAATGTTTCCAAGAGCCTTCTTTGACTCTTAACAACTGCAAAAATGAAAATGATATCCAGTGGAAAGTCTGAGAAAGGACAGATTGGGTTGTGTGCATGCTGATGTTAGAAAGGATCCTCCTCTGCCAATAAAAAACAGCCGTTCAAAAGCAAAAGGTTTGGGGAGTGACTGCTAGTTGGTTGAACGCTACTTTTGTTCCACACCCTTGCTTCCTTGTGTGAGTCCTGATGATTGAGAATGGGCTATTTTTGAGTTGGCCAAACAGTTTGTTTGGATAATGGAAAAACCTGAACAAACTGTTTGGCCAACTCAATACTTTGTGAGTGCTTTACCAGCAGTTTCATCAGGTCAGTAAGAGAAGATTGATGTCCAAATCACTGTCCGAGTAGTGTTGGAGCTGGTCTCCAAAGCCAGAGGAGAGGCCATCTCTGGGAGCAGTAGGAATGGGGCAGGCAGTGATAGGGAAAGTTGCCAGCTGGAGGCAGTCCCAAGGCTTGGAGCAGAGTCCCCCGGCCTCACACACCTTGAATGCTTTCCACGAGGGATGAGGAGGTAGGGAGAAGGACTGTAGTCTACTGACTGAAGAAGGTAGTTCTCGGGAGGAAGGTTCTTCATAAAAGCATCTCCCATGGATGGACTTTGGCAGCATCCTTGCATCACTTGAGTCCTGGATGGTGTCAGAACATTGCCCAGAGGGCTGTTCCTATTGCTTAGTGAGTATCTTTGACATTACTGATCTTGAATATCTTGAAGAAACAGTAGAGTCTTGGCCACAATCTGAGTCTCTTCATCTTATGTTGATATTTTTCATAGCTAAAAATAGTAGCTTCCTCCCTCCCTGAGATCGGTCTCAGAGGGCGTCTTGAACATCAATGCTGAAATAATTATTTCAGCTCCAGGAAAATGATCTGTTGTGTCTCAACAAAATTTCTGTCAGAGGTGAAACTATCTTTGGCTACAACATCCCCACAAAAGCTTGCAGGAATGGGTCACATGGCATCCACAAAAGGAAGAGTCAGAAAAGATTTCTTTTCTTCTCTTTTTCCTCTCCCTTTTAGCTCTGAGATATGAATGGAAAGTGCTTAAAAGTCTAAGTGGTGAGGCCTGTTCTACTTGGTCCTTGTTCTTCAGGACAAGTTCAAAGATATCAAAAGCCAGCCTCTGAGGCTAACAAGAAAACAAGGCTTTCTATTAGTTGCCAAAAGGCTTTAAAGTCAGAGGCCTCGCAGAAGTTCAATGGTGAGAACTAAGAGGGAAGTTTAAGATTGTTCCCCGTTGGAAGATATGGCTTTTTGTTTTTTCTGCAGACAAGTCAGATTCACACAGCTGGGCCTTTAGAACAATTAGACACACCTAGAAGATCAGACCGGGATGCCAAGAAAATGTCCCCAGGAGAGAGAGAAACAGTAAACATTCTGACATCATACGCACTGATTGGCTCTTTATATTCGGAGGTCTTTTCAGAGAGATTTTGCTCAGATTGAAAATGCGAGCCTCTGAAACAGACGCCTCCGTATTTTCTCTGTGCTGCTGGCCTGAGCAGCTGGCTAAACATGGTCTAAGACTGACAAACCATCCTGACAAAAGCGCTTCAGAGGGTCTGAAAGAGGTCTGAATTTTAAAAAGGTGCTAACTGCTCAGAGGATTAAACAGTTCTTCCGAAATCTAAGCCACTACCTTCACAGAGCCCAGAAGGACACTGAGAGGATCTCCGAGAGAAACCTTCTTGCTTTCCTGACTCAAAGGAGAAATCTGCCCAGTAAGGAGAGGGTGATGTGGGCGAATGCGCTGCTCTGGACTTCTCAGGCTCTGATGAGTCCTTCAAGAACTGGAAGAAAGACTTGACTTTAGCAACTGAGCAAGAGACAGAAGAGCAAAAAATCTATCACAGAGGAATGACTGGTGATGAGGTTGGTGGTCTTGGTGTCCCTTTGATCTCTGTGGGCTCAGTCCTCCAAACAGCTGTTGCAGAGGTCTACTGGGAAGACCGCCAAGGACTGTGCCCAGGGGCTGGGGGTGAATGAATGACCCATCCACACGCTCAGTCCCTCTGGCTTTCCAGAGAGAATGGGAACACCCAGCTATGCCTGGTCTGCTCCTCGGCCACCTGCAGCATGATTTCACATCAGCAATCAACAGCTTAGGTTTGATAAGACTTCATCAAACTTACAGAACCCTACATTACTGGGCAGTGAAACCAAGGAAGGACATCAATGCCCCGATGCCCAAGGTCTTGGGTGCCCGTGTTTTATCTGCCATAGTGACACCACGTCGGAGGTCTCAACAAGTTTGTATTCTCCAGTGATCGCTTCTCATCCCTGCTGCTGCTGCTTCTAAGTTGCTTCAGTCATGTCTGACTCTGTGCGACCCCATAGACGGCAGCCTACCAGGCTCCACCGTCCATGGGATTTTCCAGGCAAGAGTACTGGAGTGGGGTGCCATTGACTTCTCCGTTCTCATCCCTATGTTTTCTATAAAGTACTGGAAACCAGAAGATGAGTGAACCTCTCCATATTCAATGCAGAAAAATATGCTGGAGTAGGATCCTCAGCTCTTGATCCTCATTGCCAATGGCATTTGTGATAAGAACGGATGAACCAAAGCAAAAAAGGATAGTTTCAGGACAGCTATTCTATGTCCCAAATGAGCAATTAACATATTACTGCTGTCTGCAAAAATATTATCTAGGCAAATAACAACATAAAAAATCCCAAGCTTATTCAGTATGCACACATCAATTTCTGGTGATATCTCCAGGAATTAATTGAGTAGAAAATATTGTGCAGAAGTGGGGGTAATAGACAGTAATGGTTTTACAAAACACAGCAGTGAGCCCGGCGTGCTATTACCCTCCCCTCCGACCCCTTCTTCTCTGCCACTGCCCTTCTCTGCAACAGCAATGAACAACCAAGGGAGCCACTGAGATAACTGAATGGAAGATGAATCACGGCCTGTGGCCCACAGCTCCACCTGTGATCAGGAGGGAGCCACTCTCAGATGGCAACGGCCTCGTTACTGATGCGATGGAGGTGGCAGCATGCCTTCTCTAAAAGATAAACTGGTGCAATCCACACTTCACAGGGCAAATTAAAGCCCTTTGAGCTTATTTACCAACTTAAAGATGGCTGTCCTTTTGCTGAGCAGAAGTTTTAGAATGAGATTAGTCTAATGCCTCATTCCTGTGTTTCACTGGTAAATGACAAGAGCAGTGACCAGGCACGGGGTGTCTGTGGCGGGTGGGGGGTGGCAAGAACCAGGAATGAGATATCTCTGTGCACAGGATCCATAGCAGCAGCAGCCTGTCTGCAGAATTGCCATGTCTACAAAGGGCGAAGGGGCCAGCATTTGCCCAGCTCATCAGTGGAGCGCCTGCCAATCCTCCCTGTCACTGAGGGGTACTCTTCCTCTCCAGTGAAAATCTACAACTGAACCTCGGGGCACAATTGGCTAGTTGTTGCTGCTGTTGTTTAGTCACAAAGTCGTGTCCAACTCTTTTCGGTCCCATGGACTGTAGTCCGCCAGGCTCCTCTGTCCCTGGGATTTCGCAGGCAAGAACACTGGAGCAGGCTGCCATTTCCTTCTCTAGATGATCTTCCTGACACTGGGACTGAAACAGTGTTTCCTGCATTGGCAAGCATGTTCTTTACCACTGATCCACCAGGGAAGCCCATAACTGGCTAGTAGGCGTGGCCAAAAGAGTATCTAGAGCTTGCTAAAGCAAAAAACATTCAAGTGGTATGTGAACCACCCAGAGTTACCAGCTCCCTGGTACCCTGTGCCGACCCTCCCACTTGCCCTCTTGGTAAATTTCCCACATGTTAAAAAGTTCTTGGTACAGTATAGCTACATTTGGACAGAATATGATCATAAATGAACACACATTTTTGAAATATAAATCCACACACTTGTGAGTTTATATGCTCTGAAAGTGCAGAAGATTAAAATTACATGATTCAATAGAACGATACTGAAGTTACTGGTCCTCAAAGTAAAGACAAGCTGATGTCACCACTGTCTCTGTGCCATCTGTATTTCTTTCATTACATCAAATCAACACTGACTACAGTGGTGAGAGTAATATGATGACATAATTATGCATCCAAAGTTGTATCAGGTTGAGATCTGTTCAGCTTTTCTCCAAATCCTTGTCTCTCAATTTTGCTGGGCATGTGGTCCACAAGAAATCCCTGCTCTTTGAAGAATAGGTGTAGAGACAGCCAAGATCAGGGATCACCAAGTCATAAGGAGCACCTCTCAGATTTTCTCGCCAAAATCTCCCAAGGACAGGTTGAGTCACGTGTCACCCAGAAGTTCAGCCCAAAGGTCTTCAGCAAGAGAAGAGTTTCCTTAGTCTAAAGTTTCACCTGAAAGCCTGTGGAACATTCCCACTTTGCTGTAATAAGACCACATATTTTAACATAGAAATACTATTTTATCACTTATGTACTTAGAACTGATAGCATTACTGACTCAGTGGACATGAGTCTGAGCAAACACCGGGAGATGCTGAAGGACAGGGAAGCCTGGTGTGCTGCAGTCCATGGGCTCGCAAAGAGTCGGACACAACAACAATCGGAACTGAAGCTTCAGGAAGATGTATCATATCTATCCAGTATTTCAGGTATCACCTTGCATTCTCAGAGTACAAACAAGGAATCCAATGTCCTTGATTCTTAAAAGCAGGGCAAAGGAGAGGAGCAAGGAGTAATGGAAAAAGAGAAGCTGTCTGGCCAAATGAAGGGCAGAGTTAAATTTATTAGAAACCAAGAAGAACAAACCCCAGCCAGACCTGCTCCAAACAAGACTGTGCAAGTGAGCGTGAGCTTTGTGTCCCAGCCGTGCTGGCAACACAGCCACCACCTTACAGAAAGGCGCGATTGTCGTAGGGTTGCTCAAAGGCTCATTTCCCCGGCAGAGCTCCTGGTTTGCAACAAGGAGTCTGAGTCATTGAGATGCTTCTGCACTGACCTGGCCTGGAAACCCCCAGAGAGCTCTCCATCCTCCTCTCCTTCCCAGCACTGTGGTTCCCTGGGGCTGCATCTCAGCTGACCCAGCTCAACAGCCCAGGTCTTCCCCCGATGGGGGGGCCCCGGATGGAGTGGGCACCAGGGTATGCAAGTCTGGCTGTCTGCCTGGCACGGCCCTGTGACAGCACCGAGGGCTGCTGTCACCGCCTTACCTCGCCACCTGTGTACCCTTGCGAGGGCAGTTGCCATGGCACCCGGCCCACGGGCTGTGCACATTAAGTGAGGTGGTGCTGGCCCAGCAGGGCTCCTCACAAGCCTGAGGGCACGTAGAGTGGTAGGACCTCCAAGAATCCTGGAGCAGGGCCTGACTGACCCTGCAGGGGTGGGGGTACGCAGTACAGGGAGGGGCAGGCAAGAGTCTCAAGACTCTAAGAGATTCTGTCAGAGACTCCATAAAGAGCCATCAGACTTCTTCTCTGGCCAGAACTTCTGGGCTGCCACGGCTGCCTTTGGCTCTCAGATTAGGCCAATTCTAAACAAAGATAAAGTAGATCTATGTATAAGGTTTTGAACTGTGGTGTTGGAGAAGACTCTTGAGGGTCCGTTGGACTGCAAGGAGATCTAAGCAGTCCATCCTAAAGGAAATCAGTCCTGAATATTCATTGGAAGGACCGATGCTGAAGCTGAAACTCCAGTACTCTGGATACCTGATGCGAAGAACTGACTCATTGGAAAAGACCCTGATGCTGGGAAAGATGTGGGAGGAGAAGGGGACTACAGAGGATGAGATGGTTGGATGCTATCACCGACTCTATAGACGTGAGTTTGAGCAAGCTCTGGGAGTTGGTGATGGACAGGGAAGCCTGGCGTGCTGCAGTCCATGGGGTCACAGAGTCAGACACGACTGAGAGACTGAACTGAACTGAACTGAACTGAATGTATAAATATACAGTTTTATGTGTTATTAAATATGCACATTATTAAATATACATTATTGTGTGTGCAGCAATATTTCCTTTCCTAGAAAGGAAAAAAAACCAGCATATTTGAAAAAAAAAGTAAAGCTAAAATAATTTCTACAGTTTTCAAGTAAAGAAAGTATAATGGGAGCTAAACTTCTGTTTCCTCGGGAACGCTGGGGCATAAAGGAGCAGGAGAGGTTGCAGTGCCTTCTGGTATGAGAGTAAAAAAAAGAGGAAGGGAGAGGAAAAGAAAAGGGGAAAAGATAGATGTCTCTGGTGGCCCAGTGGTTAAGATTCCGTGCTTCCAATGCAGGTAAGCCAGGTTCAATGCCTGGTCAGGGAACAAAGGTCCCACGTGTTGCATGATGAAGCCAAAATAAAATAAAATGGTTTAAAACATAATGAGAAGAAGAAATTTTAAAAAAAAGAAACAGAAAAGGAGAAAAGAGAGAAAGTGAAATAAAGGAGGGTAACTTGAGATCCTTTCCTAGAAAGGAAAAAAACCCAGCATATTTGAAAAAAAAGTAAAGCTAAAATAATTTCTACAGTTTTCAAGTAAAGAAAGTATAATGGGAGCTAAACTTCTGTTTCCTCGGGAACGCTGGAGCATAAAGGAGCAGGAGAGGTTGCAATGCCTTCTGGTATGAGAGTAAAAAAAAGAGGAAGGGAGAGGAAAAGAAAAGGGGAAAAGATAGATGTCTCTGGTGGCCCAGTGGTTAAGATTCCATGCTTCCAATGCAGGTAAGCCAGGTTCAATGCCTGGTCAGGGAACAAAGGTCCCACGTGTTGCATGATGAAGCCAAAATAAAATAAAATTGTTTAAAACATAATGAGAAGAAGAAATTTTTAAAAAAAGAAACAGAAAAGGAGAAAAGAGAGAAAGTGAAATAAAGGAGGGTAACTTGAGAGGAGGCTGAAGAGACCATTTCATAGTTAGGCAGTCAATATGTTAAGGACTTTAAGAGCAAATAAACCTTAAGACTTCACCCCAACAGAACAAAGAGATTAAAAGTCTGAGTTAAGTGGAAGTCACAGTGCTGGGTTTTGAACTTGCCCCCATGTGAGCTGGACAGAGGAAACAGAGCTCAGGGCCCAGGAGGGCAATGATAACTTACAGGGCACATCCTTGTAAGAGTGTGCCGACCCTCTTCCAAGGGCGCTCCACGTTTTAGTGTTCACAGCAACCCTGGGGGTGGGTAGTATGACTCCTCTTGTTTCATAGAGGTGGAACCTGGGGCCCAGAGGGGCCACGTGGCTTGTCTAAGGTCACACAGCATGTACGTGGGGCACTCAGGATTTGAACACAAGTGGTCTGACCCAAGCCCCCCTCTCTCTTAGCCACTGCCCTGTACCACTTCTCCAGTGCAGTGGTTCTCGAATGTGTGTTCACCATTCCTCTCTGGAATGGTTTCCCAAAGGAAATTATAAGTTTGAAAAGGAAAAACTGGGGAGAGGAAATTTTCAAGCAGTTTTTGAAAAGCAATCTGATGGAGAGCCACGTGTGGGAGGGCAGAGGAGGCCACCTTCTCAAGAAGGAAGGCCGTCTGTGGGGCTGGAGGCTGGCGATGCTCCCCGTATGGGAGAAGGAACCCTGCAAGCACAGAAACTCTCCCTTCTGTTTGCTGTCCAGCTGGTTCTGAGCACTAGGTAAGTAACGGAAGGGTTTCTCAGGACTGTCACCATCTCGCAGCCCCGAGTTCACCATTCCTCTCCGGAATGGTTTCCCAAAGGAAATTATAAGTTTGAAAGGAAAAACTGGGGAGAGGAAATTTTCAAGCAGTTTTTGAAAAGCAATCTGAGGGAGAGCCACGTGTGGGAGGGCGGAGGAGGCCACCTCCTCAAGAAGGAAGGCTGTCTGTGGGGCTGGAGGCTGGCGATGCTCCCCGTATGGGAGAAGGAGCCCTGCAAGCACAGAAACTCTCCCTTCTGTTTGCTGTCCAGCTGGTTCTGAGCACTAGGTAAGTAATGGAAGGGTTTCTCAGGACTGTCACCATCTCGCAGCCCCGAATCTTGCTGTAAAATGCTCAGCCTTGAGTTTCTGGGTGTCTTCAGGTCTTTTTTAAAAACTCAAACTGGAGTTGAAGTTTGAGCAAACTTCAAAAGCAAACAAAAACCTGTTAATTGTAATTATCTAATGCATTATTTGTGTGTGTGTGTTTCAATTAATTAATCTATTTTAATTGGAGGATAATTCTTTACAATATTTTGATGGTTTTGCTATACATCAACATGAATCGGCCACAGGTATACATATGACACCCCCCCGGCCCCCGCATCCTGAAACCACCTCCTACCTCGCTCACACCATATCCCTCTGAGCTTTCCCAGAGCACTGGCTTTGAGTGCCCAGCTTCATGCATCCAACTTGCCTGGGTCATCTATTTAACATATGGTGATGTACATGTTCCAATGTCTAATGCATTGTTGACTACAGATACAAAGTACTCAGGTAGAGCAATATTGCGAATCCTTCAGACAGAGAATTCACTAGAGCAGGAGTCCCCAGCCTCCAGGATCTAACGTCTGATGATCTGAGTGTAATGTCTGGATCCAGTGTAATAATAATAGAAATAAAGGGCACAACAAATGTAACATTCTTGAATCATTCTGAAACCATCGCCCTCCCCTGAGTCCATGGAGAAATTATCTTTCAAGTAACCACTGCCTGGGTTCAAAAAAGGTTGGGGATCACTGCACTGGAGTATTCTTGGCTTTTTTGACATCATCTTACCTGTAAGCTTTGTCTTCTTCTCCTTGGTCTTGAAGAAAATTGCTGGGAGAAAGTTGCCTCCAGATTCCCTGGCCAAAGACCTGTTTTTCTGCTACCCCACCATAGTCAAGGAGGCTAGCATTTGGCATCTTCAGCTTTCCATGGCCCTTGGGGGGCCTGAAGATCCACTGAGTACTTGGAATACTATTTAAGTGGTCTACAGACATCAATTCCTTGCTGCAAAACACATACACATTTTCTTTAAAATAAGCAAACTTATTTATATAAATGAAATCTCAGAAAAAATTAAAAATTTTCATGGCTATAACTTTTCTTCTCTGGATGCTACTGTGTGACCAACCTGGACAAGTAGGAATCACTCTCAAGATATAATCACTAAATACCTACGTAAGAGAGGAATGATAGATGCTCTGGCCTGGTTTCCAAACCTTGGGCTGCAGAGCTTCTGTAGATGGAGAGGGGCGTTGTTTCCAATAAGTGTCACTGATTGAACCACTTGGGACAATGTAAAATCTTGTTCCGTGAGGGGCTTTCTGTTGTCTTTTTGCGTTTTGCTTTCCTTTTTACAATGCCAGTTCAGGGGAGAGTGTATTGTTTGCAGTGGGTGTGTAAGATGAAACCATTATGAACTGAAAATTCAATTCAAACTGACTGCTATGTTGCAATAATTTAAGAGTGTCACAAATAAGTTGATGCTTGTAAGTGGATATACCAAAGTGTGGGAATGAGTTCCTCTACAAATTAGAGTCTACTCAACACTCTCCATGGGATCACAATGAGTCAGACTTGACTGAGCGACTAACATTTTCACTTTCTTTTTCCAATGCTCTCACCCTTTCAGAGTCACTGGTAAACCTTGTAGTCCAAAATGCTTTCCTAAATGGCAGAGAGAATTATAGCTAGTGAAAGAAATAACACATCCTTAATATCCAACCATGGGCCAATTCCTGCCAATTAAGACAGCTACTATTAAAAATAAATAAAAACAAATAATTAAAGAAGTAAGTGTTGGCAAGGATGTGGAGAAATTGGAATCCTTTGCACTATTAGAGGAAATGGCAACTGCTATGGAAAATAGTATGGAAATGCCTCAAAAGTTGAATATAGAATTACCATATGATGCAATAATTCCACTCTTTGGTATATTCAAAAGAATAGAGCAGACTATGTTGGTAGCAACATTATTTACCATAGTTCAAGGGTAGAAGGTTACCCCTACTGTCCATTAGTAGACAGAGGAATGGATAAAGAAAACGTGGTATATACATACAATAGAATGTTATATTCAGCCTTAAAAAGGAAGGGAATTCTGACACCTACAACATGAATGAACCTTGGGGACATTACACTAAGTGAAATAAGCCAATCACAAAAACAGATGCTGCATGAGAACAGCTAAACTCAGAGAGATGGAAAGTAGAAGAGTGGTTGACAGAGCTGGTGAGAGAGACGGGGAGTTGTTTAATGGGTTTCAGATTTGCAAGACGAGAATTCTGGAGATTACTTGCACACCAATGTGAATGTACTCAACACTACTGAACTGTACACTCAAGAGATAGTTAAGATGGTAAGTTGTATGTTATGAGCATTTCACCACAATTTTTTAAATTAAAAAAAATTTTATGAGATCATGGAGTATGTTGCCCATGAAACATCACCCAGACCTTGCAAAGGTGGAAAACCATTTTTCAGTATTGCGAAGCTGAAGGGTCCTCCTCAAGCCATGACCCTCTCTCCTCCTCCTCCTTCATTTTCATCCTCTTCTTCAGTCGGTACATTCGCCACCAAGCCTGTTATCTGCAAAATCTTGCTGATTTGCCCATTCTTTTCCGACTCTGCCGTCTCTGTCCTCTCATACCCTCGGCATCCTAACTCATCTGCCTGACTCTAGTTTTCTCTTCCCTCCAATTCTTTTAGTGTGCCACTGCAAGTATTTCTACAAGACATCTTTGTGCATGTGACTAGTCTGCCCAATAAAAATAATTTTGTTGTTTTTGAGTTGCTTAGTTGTAACTGACTCTTCTGCAACTCCTCTGTCCATGGGATTTCCCAGGCAAGAATGCTGGAGTGGGTTGCCATTTCTTTCTCCAGGGGATCTTCCCGACCCGGGGATTGAACCTGTGTCTCCTGCATTGAGGGCAGACTCTTTGTCACTGAGCCACCTGGGAAGTCCTAATAATTACCCCTCAATTTTTGCATCGTGCCTGACCTCAATGCTCTTTAGTACTAAACTACCACCCTTCTGGCAAACCTGGTTCTCTGTAGCTTTCTTACACAAGCTTTCACCTTTAGTCCAGCCAGACTCTCCATCAATCACCCCTCTGTGCCTTACACCAAATCTCCCCATCTTTAAATGCAGTAGAACCTGATTCTATCTGAAAGCAGCCTGGAAGGTCCATGGCCTGTGCTTCTCTGTCATCCATCTGAGCCCTGCACCCGGGGGAAGACACATGAGCCCCTCAGTTAGAAGGGAGCCTGCTTTCATCTGCATCTCAACACAGCCGCACGGTTCTCCGCTTGTCACTGCAGAGGCAAAAAATCCTTGTGTTTGGCTGTAGCTTATGAAAGAAATGAAATATGATCATGGAACTGGTGAAACTGGGAGCTTACAAAAATCTATTAGACCTTCCTTCTCTTCTCCACAGGTTCATTCTTTCCTCGTTTAAGAAGCCTCCCCTGGTTACTCTGAGGCTTGGGGTTCTCTGCCCTTTCTCTGTTCTGGTGACAAGCGAAGAAACTCTTTAACCCTAGACATTTGGCATAGATTTATATTCTATCTGATACTGTTCCTTATTTTACCCATTTGTACGATCCTTTCTTGTCCAGCAAGATGGATGGAAAGATTAGGTACCATGACTTCTATGTCTCTTGATTTCATAACATCACTAAGTCCAAAGCTGGAGAGATTATAGAACCCTAATATATCTAAAGAGTGTATCTATGACCGTGGAAAACGATGCCCTAGGTGACCCTCCTAGAGAACAGGGGTCTCCCATGAGGCAGAGAGTTCTCCTTTATTGGCATGTACCACTCTAGGATTTTTCTTCTCAGTGTTGAGACATTCCTGACATGCGCTGGAATGATCCATCATTCTGGAATTCTATGTCAACATGGAATCTTGGATGGGAAAATTCCAAGAAATTTCCTTTCCTTTTTCATATCCTATTTTCCTCACTCAAAGTGGAATTGATGGAGGTTTCCTGGCAGCCCAGGGACTAACTAGCCTGTGAAATCCCATCAGCTTGCGAATATAAAGCGTTGCATTGTCGCCCCATCACTCCGACACATAAAGTGAAAGTCAAATCTCCTGGTGGCTCTCACACTCCGTGGAGCTTCTGGCGACACTGAGGAACCTCTGCCCCGGAAAGGACCTCTGAGAAACAGACGACAGATTATCTAGCAGCCTAACAGAGTTTTAATACACGTTGTCCTAAAGTCCTGACAGAGCCATGACTAGTCAGAAACCCGTCAGATAAGCCCACACCCTGGCAGGGCTGCCCTCGATGGCTCCCAGTTCCTTGGAGGCTGTCCCCCACAGTCGGGGTTGGCTTCTATTGAAAACACCGAGGGGAATGAGAAACAATCAAAAACACTCCTTCCATCCCTGGCACAATAACCCTTTGTTTTGCATATTCTTTATGCAAGAACATGGCAATTATTTTCTGAGCCAACTTGTTTGAGCAATAGTGCAGTGGGGTGAAATGCAGAGACATAATTAGAATATCAAGGCTAATGAAACTAATAGCTTCAAATTAAGCCCCTCTGTGACTGCAGCACCACATAACTGCCTTCCCTTTTTTGCTCTCTCAGGGAAACTTTCCAGATGTATTGGGGGGGGGAGGGGAAGCTGTCTTTTCTAAGAGTTAAAAAGGGAACAGGCCCAATGCACAAGACACCCTTCAAGATTTTGAGGTGAGCCAAAGGAAGCTGTTATGGCCTCAGGGCACCCTCTCACAGGTGAAATCTAGCTGGCCCTCTAGGGATGGGGAGGACCCAGGCCCCTTCTTTGCCTGTTCCAACTACCCTCTCCCCTTTGTAACAGACGCATCACTAAGGAAAACACGGTAGCCTTCATGCTTCTGTGGAGCTGAGTGATGGCGCAAAAGAAAAAGAAATGGGTTCAGCTTACAGTTTGAAATCAGAAGTATGATTTGGGGACATATTCCTAAAGAGCCCATGATTTGAAGAAATCATTAGATGGCTAGAATAATATGCAAGATGGTTGTTACAAGTCAGTTAACTGCAGTCCTGGTTTGATAAAATGCTCACAAATTCTCCTAAGTTGACGGGGTCTGGTTCAGTGGGTGAAGTTTCCAGGTGAGAAGAATTTGGTCTGTCAGACTTGGCACACCTTGGAGTTTGCCCTGTAATCTGAGGATCTGGCTCCAGGCGCAGAGCCGAGAGAAGTCCCAGATGTCTTTCATGACAACTTTTGTCGCATTCCTCTTTGTCCTCGCCCGTGCTGAACCACCACGCAGGGGCTGTTGACTTCAGCTCTCTGTGGAGAAATTACACCAACCACATGCTTCAGCAGAAGGACTCCAACATACTGCTGGTTTTGTATTTGAAAAGCCGAGTGATGTGGAAGACACCAAGCCTGCTCAGTCACCTCCTAAGAGGACACATGGAGCTGCTTCCAAGCGACTTTACGCCAATCACTTCTCAATCTAGAGTCAGATAATGTTCCAAATAATAAGACATGACTTGAATGCTACCAAGAGTGTCACCTCAGGATTCAAAAAGGGGAGTCTTTATTGAAATGACTTAGGTTTGCCAATCTGAAGTCTTAATAGATTTTTTTTTTTCCTGCAGTGTAGTTACTTTATTTGTAAAAGTGGGCTTCCCTTGTGGCTCAGCTGGTAAAGAATCCGCCTGCAATGCAGGAGAATTGGGTTTGATCCCTGGGTTGGGAAGAGCCCCTGGAGAAAGGAACAGCTACTCACTCCAGTATTCTGGCCTGGAGGATTCCATGGACTGTATAGTCCATGGGGTCGCAAAGAACTGGACAAGACTGAGCGACTTTCACTTCACTTCTATTTGTAAAAGTGGACTCCTTAGTAGAGACAAACTTTTTCTCAGCAGTGATGTTTCTTTTGCTTCACAGTATTCCCTCCCCTGGGCTTTCCAGGTGGCACTAGTGGTAAAGAATATGCCTGCCAATGCAAGGGATATAAGAGATGCGGGTTCATTCCTTGGGTCAGCAAGGCTTCCTGGAGAAGGGCATAACAACCCATTCAGGTAGTCTTGCCTGGAGAATCCCACGGATAGGGGAGCTTGGTGGGCTGCAGTGCATGGGGTCACAGTCAGACATGACTGAGTGACTGAGCACGCGTGCACACCCCCTCCACTATATGTTTCACAAACTCTTGTCCATCGTTGAAGTGAAGTGTTAGTCGCTCAGTTGTGTCTGACTCTTGTGACCCCCATGGACTGTAGCCCACGAGGCTCCTCCTTGTCCATGAGATTCTCCAAGCAAGGATACTGAAATGGATTGCCATTTCCTTCTCTGGGGGATCTTCCAGGCCCAGGGATAGAACCTGGGTCTCCTGCTTTGCAAGAGGACTCTTTCATCCATGGCTGGTGCCCAATAAGTATTTCCAGAAAATAGCCAATGGATGAAGAAGGCCAGCTGAGAAGGTGTCACAGGGCTGCCACAAGAAGGGGGTAAAGGATGTAAAATCATCTTTAACTGTGGGCCCTCTTCAGGAATTGCCTTGGCTGAAGAAAACTGCCTCATCTGGGGTCACACCTCTTCACTTAGTGACAGACTGACAGGGGCATACAGAGGGTTAGACCCATGTCCCAGCCACGAAGGGCCATCCAGGTGCAGGGCATCCCACGGAGTGAGTTAGCAGAGGCCTTCGCTGGGACGCCATCAGCTCTCCAAAAGCCCCTCTTCCCTGGGCTGCTTCTTTCTCTTCTCTTCCACAGGTGCCTACCCCAAGAGTGCTCCCTTACAAACTTCCTTCATGTTTGTCTCTGCCCAAGGTCCCTGTATTAGTTTGCTAGGGCTACTGTAATAAAAGACCACAGCCTGAGTACCTCAAAAAACAGAAATTTATTTTCTCGGTTCTAGAGGCTAGACATCCAGAATTGAGGAGGTGGCAAGGTTGGCTTTTTCTGAGGGTTGTGAGGGAAGGATCTGTTCCATGCTTCCCTCTCTGACTTGCAGATGGCCATTTCATGTTCACATGACATTCTCCCTGTGTGTGGGTCTGTCTCCAAATTGCCCGTTTTCACAAGGACAGTCGTCTTGGTTTAGGGCCTACCCTAATGGCCTCATTTTCTCTTGATAACTTCTGCAAAGACCCCATCTGTGGAAAAGGTCACATTCTAGGGGCCTGAGGGTTAAGACTTGGACATATAAATGGAAGAGGAAACACAATTCAATACCTAACAGCACCTAACCTGCAATCACATTCAATTATGTTTTCAACCGAGAGGTCAATGAACAAGGACCTGACAGCTTCCTGAGCCCTCTCGAAGATTCAAGTCCAGTCATATCAAGTTGCCTTTTTTAAAAAGGGTCTGCCCACTCAGAAAGCTGAAAGAAAGAGAGATGCTCGGCCAGGTTACATCCACATTCTCCAACACACGTTGGCAAGATTTAAATCAGGAAGGGCAGAGTCTGGTTCCCAGGCTAGAGGGAAACCTGAAATGGGGAGTGGATTGGGAAATCTGCATTTACGAGGGAGCTCTTTCTGACACATAGCTGGGTGATGAGAAGTGTGACTGATAGACTAACCTCTGGAAGGGTGTCTGGGAACCTAACATAATTAGCTTTTTATGTCCTTTGTTCTCAAAATTAATAACTGTTATGACATGAGGGGAGGGAGATGCAGGCAAATTGATGATGGAGTTTTCACTAGAGAGAGATGGATTCCTTTTTAATTTGTTTATTGGTAGAGTTATAACGGCATCACTGAGGTTTTTCTCCACACACGTATCGGTAGTTTCAAGCTGGAAAGGAAAGACGCATTGTTGTGGGAGGCACTGCTGCCATGAAAAGCCTTGAGCACCAACATTAGGCGAGTGGAGGCAGGGCAGCAGGAAATGCAGGCTAGAGAAATTTATACATAAATGCTTAAAAGCCACTCGAAGCCAGCCTGCATGCTGGAACTCCAGGATATGCTTACTCAAGTTGGTGTCACCAGCCGTATCTGGAGCCATCAAAACCGTGTTTGGATGGGGTGTGTGAAGGGGCACACACAGGCAAGGTTACAATCTGGCCCTGGGCCCTGGTTCCCAAGAACGCTCACCTCAGAAACATCAGAAAGCCGTGGAGGTCTGAGAATCAAGTGCAAATGTGCTCATGTGCCAAGAAAACCTAAGACGGCGATTTTCACAGCGTATTGGGGTTTGGCCGAGTTCCAGAAACCATCAGCAAAGTAGCCTGCCCTGATACTTCAAAGGAAGAACTCTCCCTGATAAATCCTGCCCCACACTTCCCACAGCACACACTTAATCTTGAGGCATATAATACCACAACAATGAGTCACCAGCCTGGAGCCTTAGGCCTGTCCACAGGACAGGGAGGAAGAAAAAAAGGCTCTCACATCTGTTGTCTGGGGCAATTCCCCTCACTCCTCAGAAGAGCACTAAAACAGACTAATAAAAACTGTCACACGGCAGTGAGTTATGGCCTGGTTTACCTGTCCAGACCCCAGCACAGAACTGTCACAAACTCAGTCTACCATTTTTCATGACCCTGTTTTATCACGTTTTGATAAAAACCCATCAGATGGGGGCTAACCAACCTACTCGATTCCTCAGATTAAGCTCAGAGGCTTCTAGAGAACTTTTGGCCGTGAGACAAGCCGAGAGCTTTACTTGAACCCACACCTAAGGAGGTCTGAAACTTGAAAGGCCTGGGTCTCCTGAATTGTACTTCATACAAATTAAAATCCAACCAAAATAAATAATAAATAATATCCAGCCTAGGTGTGGTGGAAGAGAAGCAAGCAACAAGGGAGTGCCAAGGTCAAGGGTGAAGGTGTTTGCTTCTCTGTTGGGGGAGGGGGGTGGTTGTGGGGAGAATGATGCTAACGTCTTTGCTACAAATCCCGCTCTGTCTGGAAGGTTCGTGGGCTGCTTGCAGTTAGGTCAGGCAGTAGACGTTTCCCCACCTGGTCATTTAGCTGTGGTCTATGGAAGGATGGTGGAAACCGTCTAAATCTTTTCTTGAGTAAGACCAGCAAGCCAACAAATTGAGTGAGTGAATAATAAACTCATGGGGTCCTCTAAGGAGACATTTGTGGTAGGTGTTTGTGTCTGGCCATGTATGCACGGGGGCGGATTTCCGGGCGCACAGACCCTTCCCTGCCCCACCCCACCTCACTCTCTGCTTGAGGCCATTTCTCTGCACCCCTCCTGAGGCGACACACGTTCCAGATGAACCTACACCATGGTCCTTTTTCCCACAGCTCCTCCCAGTTTCAGTGAATTCTCTTTCTTTCACCCAAGTTTAGACTGCTCTCTCCTGGGGTACCTGTGGTCAGGTGAGTGTCTGATAGGCATCTGGGCACAGACTCCACTGTCATGTCTGTGAGTGAAGGGGAAAATGAGGAGCCGTCAAGCTGCCTGTTTGTAGGCTGATAAAATCCTGCCCACGCCACCCCTTGGGCCCTCCAGAGCTCAAGTCGGTGGGACTGGTTCAGGAACGGTGGCCTCTCACTGGGAAGGGCCACCTTTCTCATCACCTGTAAAATATAACCTGTCAGGTCTCAGGCAGGGCCTTCCATAAATCTTACTGAGTAATTGTGTGCACGTGAGCCACCCTAGCACGCAGAAAGTGAGAGCTGATGAGCGTGTGGTTGCCTGCCAAGGTAAGGAGCCTCGAGTCTGCTCTTGAGGGCCTGTAGGCATTGGCAAACGGTCCAAACCCCGGGCAGGGGTGGAGGAGGGGCATGTTCCTCAAACACCTCCAGAGTCTAGGATCCCGCTGACCCTCACACTGAGGCCCACAAGACCCCCCAGAAGGAAAGGGCCCTGGAGGCGGGGCCTTCAGGGAGTTCCTGAATCTGGGGTGAGGAGACTCAGACCCAGATATACACTGGGGTTCCTTCTTCCCAGCCCCCTTTGGGAAGGAAACAGAATCTAGAAGGAAGTTTCTATCATGAAACCTTCTCCAAAACATCCTCCTGATGACAAGAGCTGTCGTGGCCAGGTCTGTTGGAGCACAAAGGCCACCTCACTCAAGTCAGAAGACAAGAATTCCAGCTGCCGCAAACAGAAGGGACAGCTCTTCATGCCAATTGTGTTTCCTTCTGCACATGTGTCCAAGTGGATGCCACCTGACCAGAGCGAGTGGCACCGTGGCAGCGTGTCTCCTCTGTCATGATCACTCCTGTTTCCACATCACAGGGCAGAGGGCTCCCTGCCTGTAAGAGCCCTGCTCCCACCTCTCTGAGAAGAAGGGGCTGGACCATGCAAAGTGAAGAGGGGGTGACCTCAAGGTGTCTTTCTATGCCAAAATCCAGAGATTCTTAACCGTGTCGAGGAAGCTACATTGAATTTTTGTTGTCGTTCAGTAGCTCCGTTGTGTCTGACGCTTTGTGACCCCATGGACTGCTCAAATTCATGTCCATTGAGTCAGCGATGCTAGCCAACCATCTCATCCTCTGCCGCCCCTTTCTCTCCCTTCCTTCAATCTTTCCCAGCATCAGGGCCTTTTCCAGTGAGTCAGTTTTTCACATCAAGTGGTCAAAGTATTGGAGCTTCAGCTTCAGCATTAGTCCTTCCAATGAATATTCAGGGCTGATTTCCTTTGGGATTGACTGGCTTGATCTCCCTGCAGTCCAAGGGAAAATCTCTCAAGAGAAGACTCTCTAGAGTCTTCAACAACACAGTTTAAAAGCATGAATTCTTCTGCACTCACCTTTTTTATGGTCCAACTCTCACATCCATACATGACCACTGGAAAAACCATAGCTTTGACTAGACAGACCTTTGTCAGCAAAGTGATGTCTCTGCTTTTTAAGCTGCTGCCTAGGTTTATCATAGCTTTTCTTCCAAGAAGCAATCAGCTTTTAATTTCATGGCTGCAGTTGAATTTGGTAGTAGTGTTAGTTGCTCAGTTGTGTCCAACTCTTTGTGACACCACAGACTGTAGCTCACCAGACTGTAGCCTGCCAGGCTCTCTGTCCATGGGATTCTTCAGGCAAAAATACTGGAGTAGGCTGCCAGTCCCTTCTCCAACTTACTTTAATAACCAGAACCCAAAACAATGCTCATTTTGGGCCAAGCATTAATTGCTGACCATTTTTACTGTCTAATTTTTTAAATTAATTTTTCAATTTTTGGCCATGTGGCATGTGGGATTTTAGTTTATCAACCAGGGATCAAACCCGTCCCCCCACCCCCCGGAATTGAAAATACAGAATCTTAACCACTGGACCACCAGGGAAGTCCCTGTTCCTGACCCGTTAAAGCTTGCATTTTATGTCTCTTTTCATGGTGGCTTGAGAAGGTATTTCAAAATCCCTACATTGTTCTTTCTCTCCTTCTCCTCCTCTTCCTTACCATCATCCTCTGCAGAAGGTACCTTACTCAAGCCACTGCTCCTCCTCACTGAGGAACAGGAAGTAAGCCGTGAAACTCCCAGTCCTTACACAGTATCAAAGCTGAAAAACACCCACCAACAGACCCCTGCCATCCCCACGCTGCTCCAAGAGGGTCCCACTCACAGCCCCAGCTAAGGGGTCTTGATGCATAAACTGCTGGGTCCATATCACGTGACCCTGCCTCCTAGGTAACTGGTCTGGGTATAGACGCCTGACCCATGAGCAGCCAGTCTCTGAGGTGGCCTGACACAAACGTCACATCTGGCAAAGACAGGATAACTGGAGCCACTTGGATCCTCTCTCCTGAAGAGTCTGAATGGAAAATCAGAGAGAAAGAGAGATTGGAAACCTGGAGGGACAGGAGCTAAAGGCAAGGGGGAGCATGGGTCCCCAGAGATAAGCCTGGGATGCTAGAGACCGCACAATGCTCAGGAGACAGGCTGAGCTCATTGGTTGTGGAACGGCTTGAACAGCAGGAAATTAGACCCCCTGGTTGCTCTAGGGCAACAAGATACTTGAGCTCCTAAAGTTGCTTTTGATTTTGTATAACCTTCCAGTTTCTGCTGGTTCTTCCATTCTCCATAAGACTTCAGTTCAGTCAGTTCAGTTCAGTTGCTCAGTCGTGTCCGACTCTTAGGTCTTTGTAATGTCCCATAAGGGATGGTACGGATTTCTGCCTACATCTACCCATCAATGAATCTCCATTTCTTTGCTGTAATATAAGTCAGTCTCTCTTTCTAATCATCAAAAATGCCTATTAAATGTAAAAAGCCACATGGACTTGTCTGAACAATAATTTCCTGTTTACAACTTCATTGATATTGATGTTTCTGTTCCAGAAAACTCCAGAGTTCATCTTCCATTTTTATTGAATTGACCACTTGCCTGTTTTTAAAATGCTCTAAACTTTGCTTTTCCATAAATGCTGTTATACCCTGTTTCATATACTTCTTATACTCTCTCTGGCCACCCAAAGCTAAAAGCTCTGGCACTATTACTTCAATTGCCACCTTATATATGTACTTTTCCAGACCGATTTTTCCAAGTAATTTTCCAAGGGATTTCACACACATGATCTCTTTTGAACCTTGCAATAGCCTTATGAGGGAATAATAATAAAAACACCTAATCTTTGTAATGTGCTACACAATTTAAAGACCACTTTCACATACGTAATCTCCCTTGATGAGATCCCGTTAAACAATACTGTGAGGTTCTTTTCTCATTTTACAGATAAGAAAACTGAGACTTGAGCACAGTGAAGAACCCATCCAAGTTCACACAATAAATAAAAAAGGGTGTCTATAGGGATTTAAGGCCTCCATATCGGTGTTCAAGTGCTTTGTGGTCTTTTTTCCCACCACAGACAGGCACTAATCTTGCACGTTCTCATTTGGCATTAGAAATGTCTAGTTTCTTGTCTCTATTAAGTCAAAGGTCCTTGAGGTTTACTGTGTACGTTACATGTGACTATAGTCTGTCTGCATGGTCTGGCTGCCTCTGCTCAGCAATATGCAAAGGATGGCCGTTTAACAAGGTAACTCACCTTTGTTCTTGCACAGGTACACAAATAATCCATTGATAATATTAACACAGAGACCTGTTTCTTCCTGGTCACATATTTGATATATATGTGCCCCATAACCTAGGCTATCTGAGGCAAAGCCTTGCTTGTATTAATGCAAGCGCTTTTTTTTTTTTTTTTAATACTCGGGAAATTGATACTTTCAGGATAGTGACGCATACCAGCTTACAGTAGATACACTGTGCCATTTCAGCTTGTGGGACAGAATCTTGAAATCACTTTGGTTTAAAAGAGAGACTCAAAGTAAAAATGGTTTGATTTCATCTACAGGAAATGCGGTTGTTCTAAATGATAGCACACAAAGTTCATTTTTATGCCCCCTGTTCTCTCTGCCTGGAATGTCCTTTGTCTTGCAGGTAACTTATAAACTCCTCCTGGTCCTTCAAGATTAAATATTATATTATCATCAAGCCATAACTCACTTATAGATAAAAACCCTAGAGAAACTTGTACACCAGGAAACAAACAAACCCAAACATTTACAGCACTGGGTAAATAGCCAGGAGGAATAGGTAAATTGTGGCATGTTCATACAACAGGATAGGGCCACAAAGTGGTGATGTACTGAACGTTAAGGACGCTTGTAAGCAATGCAGCATGAAAGAAGCAAAGATGAAAAATTATATCTATTCTATGATTTTCTTCATTAAAATTTCCAAAGCTGGCAAAGCTAAACCATAATGTCTAGGGATTTGATATATATGTGTCCCATAGGTGGTCACACTACAAAGAAAACTGACAGCTGTGATTACCGTAACAGTCAAAGAAGAGGAGAGGTTGTCAGGGCTGGTGGGAGCACGTGAGGGCTTCCGGGGTACAGAGGATGCTCTGTTCCGTGAAATCGATCCTGGTGACTAGGTGTTTATTCTCTGTTACACAGCACATTCATATTTCGTGCACCTCTCTGTGTGTATGCTACAGTTAATGATTTTTAAAACGGTAAAGGAAAAAAAAGGCTATGGTCATACTGCCCTGAACAGGTCCAATCTCGTCTGATCTCGGAAACTAAGCAGAGTCAGGCCTGTTAGTACTTTGGGGCTTCCCGGGTGGCACTAACGTCAAGAACCCACCTGCCAATGCAGGAGACATAAAAGACATGGATTCGCTCCCTGGATCAGGAAGATTCCCTGGAGGAGGGCATAACAACCTGCTCTAGTATTCTTGCCTGGAGAATCCCCACGGACAGAGGAGCCTGGCGGGCTACAGTCCATGGGGCTGCTAAGAGTCAGACAGACATGACTGAATCGACTTAGCACACAAAGGGGAAAAAATGAAGTTGCCCAACTGGCAATTCATGGTTAAGAAATGTCATAAAAAATGCAGACATCATCTACTTGATTAGAGCCCCTGTGAATGAACAGAACCCCTCTGTAGTCCTTTGTTGATAAGGGAGCTTCCTGCACCAATGTCAAACATATTGCTTCAGCAGAAGGGTGAAAGAAATACAACCCCCTTCCTCTGGTATACCATGACTGCTGTAGCATGGAATATATGTTTATAGAAAATAAATCGATCCAGTATTTTTTGAATATGCTAAATTCTTGCTTTGTCTTGTTTGCCTAAAGCAGGGCCTTCAGAAATGTGACTCACTGCGTTGGTATTCTCCCTCCTGGGGTCACCTCTTCCATGGAGGCAAATTTTAAAGCTGTTTCTGGAAGCCAGCCTTGGCTGGCATTATGACATACACAATTTTGTAATTAAGAAAAGAATAAGGAAGAATCACAAACTCCCTTGAAGTTGGGAGGCAGAGAGGTGCATCAGAGGTTATCACATCCTGCCTCCTCCGTGCCCCCTGTGGCTGCAATTGGCTACGGTCCCCTTCTTCATTCCTGGGCCTGAACTGGTGTGTATGGTTGCTCTGGGTATTCAACAGCTGCCAGGCCTTCTGCAGGCAGCTGCTTCTCAAGGCTGTGTGTAATGAGCCTGGTATCCCAGTCCTTGGACCTCTTGGCTCCCAGGTCCACGATATGCTCCAGTGTGCAGGTAGAAATTACATGCTCAGAACATAAGATTCTTTTTTGGCAGCTTTTTTTTCTTTTTTTTAAGTACAAGAGATCAGCATTTTATGGTGAAGCTCAGTTCTCAGAAGGGGGTGGAAGGCTAATATGATCAGCTGAGTGTCTTGACATTTTGCCCGTGAACCACAGAAACTGAACCACGGCAGGCAACAGCAGAGATGGGAGGCGGTACTGACTATGCTAAAATCGTGAAGAAAAATCTACCCACCTAGCCATCACTCTGGCTGCAGCTGACAAGGGGGCCAAAAATAAAAGATGGGATGCTAAAAGTAAGGGTAATGGGATATCGGCTATTGTTTTGTTTTTATTTATGGAAGAATTTACTTCAGTTATTAGACTTTGTAACATTATATTGAAGAAGGATTTTAGGATTTTATAAAAAGAGGCATCTGCTGGAAAAAGAGACACAGAATGCAGAGAAAAACAGAGATGGAGAGAGAAGTTGGAAGCAGAGACAGACCAAAAGAACGGCAGAGACAGTGAATGGGAACTTTCCTTGTCTGTGTTCACTTTTTTTGTTAGGATGTCAGAACTCTTTGCACCTCTCCAGATTAGTGCTGCCCTTAAACCCATTTAATTACTGTGATGGATTGCATACTTGCCACCAATAGACTTGTTCTCACTTGCCCTAACTACTAATGTGCTGTAAATATGGCCTTTCAGAAAGGAACCAGGTTTGATGTGGATTTGTGCTCACCTATGTTAATGACATATGGGGCGATAGGGTAGTTGCTGTCTGCCAGTGACTCACTGCACTGACTTGGCCTGGCCCAGTGCAGCTGGACAGAGGGCACTGCTCCGCCTGCATGCAAATCCAGGCTCGGATCATCCATAGATATGTCTCCAGCAAAGGACAGCATTTCCAGCAGGAGCAGAAAGAGCTCTGGTTATTGTTTGCTGAACAGCTGAGTCCTAGGGAACTCTTCCAAGCGATGAGCAGCTTCAGCTAGAAATAACTAAACAGCCTTCCACGAAAAGGGATGGAGGAACAGGGGAGATTAAGAACCTCCAAGCAGCAAAAGGGTTTGAGCATAATTAACTCCTCCTAGCTGGTGGGCTGCCGTCTATGGGGTCGCACAGAGTGAACACGGCTGAAGCGACTTAGCAGCAGCAGCAGCAGCAGCAGCAGATGGTCTCATGGATGGTACTGCAGGGCTGTCCAACCCAACCCAGAGCTTCCTCCCTGGCTAGAATTAAGTTTAACTCAGTGTCAAAAGGGCATTGCGGTGGGGGGAAGCCTGCACAGCATAAGAGGGAGAAATCAATGAACTTCATGGAGAAAGGGTCACAGTGTGGACGGTCCTTCCTACACACTTGGCCGAGTGGGCGGATTTTAAGAGGGTGACTGTGAGATCGTCTGACCCAGACTGAAGGAAGTCTGAGTCTGGGCCATCTGGGAGAGAAGCTGATGGAAATATCTGCCTGATGCCTGGAGAAGCTATTTATTTTGACTACTGCTGCTGCTATTTTCCTTAAGGTTAGAGCCCATAGGACAGTGAAAAGCCAGTGCCCCAAGCCTGACAAAGTTTTCTCTTCAAGCAACTGGGAAGCCCTGTGTTCTGGCTCCCACCTGCCACAGTAAATTGGGGGCGTTTGGCAAAAGGAGACCACAGTCCATGGCCATTTCATGTATCTGATAGCAAGAGCAGATCATTTTTAATATCCCCTCCTCTTTTCAACAAAATTACTTTCATCAAAATCTAAGAATGGAATAAACAATAGCTTGGCCAAAAAAGGCAGGAAAAATTTAATAGTTAGTGAAAATTTTCCTTTATTATAATTTGTGTTTATAATCTTGCAGTAAAAAAGAAAGGCTTATTTTACATGTATATAGAAAGATAAAAAGGCACCATTTATTCAGTTTTATATCCACCTTACAGTTGAGACTTTGATCCTTTCTTCATAATATGCTATCATGTTTGTTATTTTACATAAAGCACTGCCCAGTAACATCTAAATAAAGTTTATTAAAATCCAAATGTCTACAAAAAGTATAATTGTTTAGTGATACAACTGTGTGTGTTAATGTTTTGTTTACTGGATTTTTTCTTAGTTTTAAAATAAATAATCATAATTTTAAAAGCAGAATACATTTCCATTTTAAAACATTGTTCACAGTCAGTAAAATATGCAATGTGTGAACTAAAATTTGCACTTCACAAAAATATTAGGCAGCACACGTTTATAGTGTCTCACTATTTCAAGTTTTAGACACAAATACACACTCAAAATATCCAAGGGGTATGACAGAAATTCAAATTCTGTTTCTTTATTTTTTGCAATTGTTGTTTACTTCAAATCTAGTGTTTAAAGGCAGGAATATGAAGTATGATGGAGCTGGAAAAATAAACTCTCATGATGCAAGTTCAAAATAGAATATACAGTCCATGGAATTCTCCAGGCCAGAATACTGGAGTGGGTAGCTGTTCCCTTCTCCAGGGGATCTTCCCAACCCAGGGATCGAACACAGCTCTCCGGCATTACAGGCGGATTCTTGTGATTTGAGGTCTACATGGAGCTTTAAAACTCAATATAACCTCAGAGATTATTCAAAATTTTGATCACTAATCTTTTTTTTTCCCCAGGGAAGGTATTTTATCACATTATTTAGAATCCAGGGCACATGGTGATAATGAAAAGCAAATTCGATTTTAGTCAGTTTTACAATTGGTTTTAAATTCTTCACACATTTGTACCCTTTGTTGCTGGCATCAGGCTGATCATCTCCCGCTTCTCTGCCCTTCCTATGCCTCTGCCTCTTATTCTCTGCCCACAACACCAGACTGAAGAATCATCTCTGCAGGGAGAACCCAGAGCACCTCCAATAAGACTCATCAGGAGTGATAAAGAAGGGTACTTGACAGAAGTAACATTTACTGAAGATCCCTTTACAAAGCATTTTCACTCAAAATGACTCATTCTTCCCAATGATTCTTTACAAGAGGGGTTAAAATCCCAATATTTAGGAATGAGGAAAAGTGGACTATAAGAAGCTGAGTGGCTTACCCATGGCCCACTTCTCATAATCCAGATTAAAACCCAGATAAGGCTGAGAACGAGGTTCCAGTTACCTCCTGAAGGTACTGCAGATTCTGCAACATCCTTAGGAGATGGCACAGAGCTCCCCGCTGTGTATAATGCACAGAAGGCACGCTGAGTGCATTAGAAGAGCACAGCCTAATCAAAACACTGATGTAATTAGAACAAACTCACCTCTCCTGGACTCTTTCCTGAATTCAAGTATAACCCCTTGAACGTCATCGGACCACTCGTCCTATGCCAACAAAGGGCTTCCATCTACTCAGGAGGTAGAGAAAGTTTCATCGGAGGGTTTCTGAACCAACTCTCCGTCTTTCCTTCAATTCCTTCTTGTTTCTCCTCCTGTCTTCCTCTGCCCATCTTCATCTCTCTTTCCTTTCTTTTAATGACTTTTCAAACCTACTTCCTTACCAATATCTGCATCTTGGGTGAAATTGCTTTAGCCCTCACATTCTTCAGAAAATTTCTCATTTGGGACCTTGCATATTACACACAGTTCCAAAGCACTGATAAATCTTTTCTATGTCCTCTTTATGACTAAAGCTTAAGGGAAACATCTTATGTCTCTCTTTCTTCTTCCTGCTGCATTAAAAAATTATAATCTAGCTTTCCATATGTCCCGAGTTTAGATGAGGTCTTGCTTATTGGTTAGTATTGATCAATATTCATTTATAACTGGTATAATATTTTCTCTACAGGGGGCATATTGCAATTTTCAGAATCAGGCTGCAGAAAGCTTTCAATCACATAATTGCATGATTGGGCAAAACCTGTAATCATAGTCTCTCTAATTCCCAGCAAAGCTATTTTGTCTCCATCTGTCTTCTTGCCTTTGTGTATGACTGGGAGCAACAAATACAATGCTGGCCATCTGAGACTAGTGGAGGAAGACTGACCAAGAGGAAAGATGAACAGCCTTGTGGGGATTAAGGTACACAGCTAAGGTAAGCAGGGCTGGGTCCACCGCGAGCCTCCCTTGAACTTCGTCACCTCTATAGGCATACCCTTGAGAGCCTTCATAGCAACCAGACAGGCAAGTGGAAAAGGCAGAGCAACTCAGTACTTCCTCTCCTTTCATGGCCGACAGAGGGACAGGTGTCATACCGCTGTTCCTCTCTACTAGTTGATCTATTCAAAACACATTGGATGATAATAAGCATCTTCAGAATAACAAAAAAGTTCCAGTTAAGAGAAAGGTCAGTGCATATAAGAGTAGCCCAGATAAATGATTTAATAACACACAAGTCTTTCTCCCACATAAGAAGTGGCTGAAGTAGGCAGCCCAAGACCAAAATAGAAGTCCCCCAGTCATCAGGAACCCATAGCACTTTTTTTCTTTCTTCTGCATCAGACTTGGCACATGGCTTAAATCTTTGAGATCACCTAGTGATCCAAGATGGCTGTTGGAAGGCAGCCATCATCTCTGTTTTCTAAGAAAGAAAATGAAAGTGAAAGTGAAGTCTCTCAGTCGTGTCTGACTCTTTGTGACCCCATGGACTGTAGCCTACCAGGCTCCTCTGTCCATGGGATTTTCCAGGCAATAGTACTGGAATGGATTGCCATTTCCTTCTCCAGGGGAGCTTCCCAACCCAGGGATCGAACCCAGGTCTCCTGCATTGTAGACAGACGCTTTACTGTCTGAGCCACCAGGGAAGTTCAGTTCAGTTCAGTCGCGCAGTCATGTCCAACTCTTTGCGACCCCATGAATCGCAGCACACCAGGCCCCCCTGTCCATCACCAACTCCCAGAGTCCACCCACACTCACGTCCATCGAGTCCATGATGCCATCCAGCTATCTCATCCTCGGTCGTCCCTTTCTCCTCCTGCCCCCAATCCCTCCCAGCATCAGGGTCTTTTCCAATGAGTCAACTCTTTGCATAAGGTGCCCAAAGTACTGGAGCTTCAGTTTTAGTATCATTCCTTCCAAAGAAATCCCAGGGCTGATCTCCTTCAGAATGGACTGGTTGGATCTCCTTGCAGTCCAAGGGACTCTCAAGAGTCTTCTCCAACACCACAGTTCAAAAGCATCAATTCTTCGGCGCTCAGCCTTCTTCACAGTCCAACTCTCACATCCATACATGACCACAGGAAAAACCATAGCCTTGACTAGACGGACCTTAGTCGGCAAAGTAATGTCTCTGCTTTTGAATATACTATCTAGGTTGGTCATAACTTTTCTTCCAAGGAGTAAGCGCCTTTTAATTTCATGGCTGCAGTCACCATCTGCAGTGATTTTGGAGCCCAAAAAAACAAAGTCTGACACTGTTTCTACTGTTTCCCCATCTATTTCCCATGAAGTGATGGGGCCAGATGCCATGATCTTCGTTTTCTGAATG
>SJXQ01010248.1:61482-112320 GCA_006408695.1 Aepyceros melampus | reverse complement strand
CAAGGCTCCCACAGGCCACTCGGGGACAGATTCCCAGGGAG
This sequence comes from Aepyceros melampus, assembly GCA_006408695.1. Classification (NCBI taxonomy): domain Eukaryota; kingdom Metazoa; phylum Chordata; class Mammalia; order Artiodactyla; family Bovidae; genus Aepyceros; species Aepyceros melampus. The sequence goes on along the minus strand of SJXQ01010248.1, from coordinate 112,279 downwards.
CTGCGTTTTCCACCTGTGTGGACAACGCCTGGGAGGAAGGCAATCTTTCGACAGCTCCAACCTGATGATCTGGGCCTCAGGCTTTTTTCCTTATCCTCGCTTTTCCCACACAGGAAAAGGGATGCTGGCCTAGCTCTGCAGATCCAGCCCGGTTGTGATGCATGGCGGCTAATTCCTAACTGCACAAGTGCCAAGAGCGCTGGAGGGGTCGCGGGAAAAGATGATAGCACCGCTTATCATTCAAGGAAACCCAGAGGGCAGAACGGTCCCAGGATTAGACTGGGTGACTGTGTGGCCAGGAACAGGATGGCAGGAAGGGAACCTGCCTCCCGGGCCACCGGGAATCAAGGTTTTAAAACATTTGCAGGCGTTTATCTTGACACCTCAGAGTAGCTTCAGGGGAGGAAGGGTGAGTGACAATTTAATCTTTCCACCCTCACCAATCTTTATTTCCTCCTCTCTCTCCCACTCTCCCCGCCTAGAAGAGCCATCTGGTGTCGACCGGGGCTGAGCTGTGGTTCACAAAAAGCAGCTGGAGCCCCAGGACTCAGTGACGTTCAGTTAACGAAAGAGTTTTTTAAACGGAAACCGTTTGGCTGATGCTTGGGTGATGGTGGGTGTGCGGAGGGAGAGAGGGAGAAATGGACAAGGATCCCAGACAAGTGGATAAGCCTAGACTGGTGGGAAGGGAAGGCACCAGAGAAATGGCCAAAGGACACAGGAAGACAGAAAGTGAAGAGCCTGCCCTCGGAGGAGGGGGGCGGGGGCGGAGGCAACGGAGAAGAAAATGCTGGAAATGAGGGAAGAGATAAAACAAGAAGGAGGCTTGGGACTGGGACAAGACAGTTATCAAGAGATATGACATCAGACATAGAGCATGGACTTGTGGACACAGGGAGGGAAGGAGAGGGTGGGACAAATTGAGAGTAGCCCTGAAACATATAAATTGCACACACGCGTGCACAGTCACTTCAGCTGTGTTAACTCTGTTCAACCCTATGGACTGTAGCCCACCAGGCTCCTCTGTCCATGGGAGTCTCCAGGCAAGAATACTGGAGTGGTTGCCATGCCCTCCTCCAGGGCATCCTCCCAACCCAGGGATTGAACCCGTGGAGTCTCCTGCGTCTTTTGCATCGCAGGCGGATTCTTTACCGCTGAGACACCAGGGAAGACCCCAAACATATACATTACCATATATAAAATAGATAGTCAGTGGGAATTTGCTGTATGACACAGGGAGCTCAAATCGGGTGCTCTGTGACAACCTAGAGAGGTGGGATGGAGTGGGACATGGAAGGGAGATTCAAGAAGGAGAGAACACATGTATACCTATGACTGATTCATGTCGATATAAGGCAGAAACCAACACAGTATTGTAAAGGAATTACTCTCCAGTTAAAAATAAATAAATAAAATGACCATAAAAATAAATAAAATCATATTTAAACTTTTAAAAAAGAAACAGAAGGAGAGGAAAAGAGAAATTCCCAGCTTGTAAATAGGTCATGCCATGGAAATGTATTTACAATACACAAGTTTACAACTAAGAAATAAACCCATCTCCATCCAAACAATGAATGTTGCCTGAATTCCTACTGTCCTCCCCAAAGCAGGGCTGACTCGCACCCGCTGAGAGTGGACAGATCCTTGACTTTTGCCCCAGTCTCTCCTCGGGCCTCACCGCAGCCCGGCCCTGCCACAAATCCCAGGGCTCTCGATCCTGTCCCCACAGTTCAATTCCCCTCCCGGGGCAGACTTGTTCGGAGCGCCGCTGCCTGGCCCCTGCTTAGACAGGTTAATCTGCCTCTCTGCTTGAGGAACCCAGGCAGGGTTTAGAAGCATCCCCAGGGGATTCTAATGGGTGGTCAGAATTTAAAATCGCGGATACAACTTACACACACGGTGACTTTGGACTCCATGAGAGGAGAGTGGGCTTTCTGATCTCCATGACGGATATTGTTTCTAAGTGAAAACGCACTTGGACTCTAACTCCAGATGTCAGGACAAACCAGCCCGCACACCTGTGTGCCCTGCCCACACACACACTGCAAGGCTTGCTCAGCGGTGAAGGTGGGGGACAGAGAGTCTGGTGGAGGTCCCCAGAAAGCACATCCACCCCGCTCCCAACGTGGGGAGTGTCACCCAGTTACATGTGGGAAACCTTTTATAATTTGGGTGTTTGACCGGCCAAGGGGTTCTTATTCAAGTTCGGTGTGGGCTGAAAGGATAGGGGGAGAGGGAAACGTGTCAACGATAAACAGCAGAGGGATGGGAGTCCCGTAAGAAAGAGCATAAGCTTTGAGTTAATCACGAAGACACATGCCTGGAAATGGAGATCAAGGGTGGCTTCACAACTTGTCCTAGAAAATTAGCTGAGCCAAGACATCAGGGAAGCGGATTTCTGGGTTCCTTTGTGTCAGAGCCATCAGACATAATAAGTTTGCTCCAATCAAACAAATGCAGCCGTTTCTCCCAGGCGGGGAGAAGGCTGATCATCAGCATTAAGTTCTCTGACTCGTTGAGGTGAGGGCCGGGACACCGCACCCGCTTGTCAGCAGCTGAAGGGTTAGGTCCCCGCCCCTCTTCCTTCGGAGGACACACTCCTGGGGAGCAGAGGGCTGCTTGCGAAAAACACCCGGGGAGACTGCTGGCAGCCACACAAAACTTTATGAAATCCTTAAAGCCAACAAGACAGAACAGAACAGGCCAGAGGGTACAGCCAAAAACCTGTTGTCTCTTCACCTCTTCCAGCACCGCACAATGTAAAGTCAATCAAATAATCGAATTACACAAGCAACGGCCTAGGGAGGATTATGTAAATACAGCTGGTGTCTGGTGGCCAAGTGGTCTCCCCTGAATCCCTTTCCGAAGAGCCTCCCTGTCAACCAACAGGGGGCCTCGGGGCCCTGGTGCCCAGGCTGCTGAGCCACTGTGCCTGCACAGGACAGAGCGGCAGCCAGTCCTAGCGGCTGTTCCTAGCGAGCATATGTAGCAGGTGTGGGAGAAGGAGGCACAGGCCAATACGCAGTCACCCTCTCATTCCATGAGGGGCAGAGTAGCTCACTGTCATGCCTAAGGTATTGGAATTCCTTTGGAGTCAGGCTCTGTGGCTCCCAGGATGGAACATCATTACAAGTTAGCTCAAAATGGGACACATGGGGAGCAAAGGAGGCAACAGCCCAGGCAGAGGACAATTGGGACATGCTCCCGGATTCAGGGGAGCCCCAGCAAACCTCAGGCAGAGCAGTAGCTTCAGAAGCTGGTCTTCCTGCCCCTCACAGTGCGGGCTCCTGCTCCCATCACAGTAGCTCGACACTGTTCAGCTTCTGCAGCTTCGGCCACAACCTTGTCCACCCGCTTCATGGCTTCCACCTACTCAGCTTCTGTTTGGCATCTGCTTCCTCGTCTCCTCTCTGTGTGCCCTTGGCTTCTGGACATTTCTAGAATCTGGAATCAAAGAGTGACTCTAAGATGGAGGGGCTGATTGGGTCAGTTAATTACCACTGAGCTTTCTTACTGGGCAGAAATCACACTGCAGCCTCCTGCTGGCTTCCTCCAAGTCAGGTACCACCCACTGGTTCCAAACTGCTGAAGCCAGGGTAGAAGGGCACGGGCAGAAAGTGGCAACCCATGCCTGAGGAGCTACCTGTGGCTTTGTCAGAGTCAGAGAGGGTCATGGGCTGGACTCACACTTCATCCACCACAATCTCAGCCTACCTGCCACTCGGGTTCCCTTCCAGAGATGCGCAACGTGAGAGCTCCTGAACAAACTGAAGCTGGTGTGAGCGGAGAAAGCATGTGCGGGAGCATGCATTCCTCGAAAGAAAAGAAGTCCACCAACTTTCTACTGCTGAAGAGCAATGGTTCAGGTTCATGCACCACATGGTTGACAACCACTGGAGTTCAGCCAAGTGCAAAGGGAAGAGCAGGTTCTTGCAGAATAATAACTAACAATGATCAAATCCAGGCTCTGGGTCAGGCTCTGTGCATAGCGCTCAACCGCTGGTGACATCCTGACATCACTGGGGGCCGGTGTGGCACACCTGTTGCTGGCCAACCCCAAAGCATCTCAACCTGTTCTCCTTTAACCACTACTACAAAAGCTGGAAAAGACTCTGCCAACTTCCCTCACAGATGAGGAGCCATGCAGCCCTGTTCTGACCAATGAAGTACAAGAAGAAATCATCTGAGAGCTTGGAGGAAAGTTTTTCCTTTTTGGAGAAGAGAGGAGCAGTCCTGAAACATGGGATACAAAAATAATACTAAGCATCACAATGACATTAATTAAAAAAATAATTTTTAAATTAGTTTGGTAAAAATTTATCAACATTGTAAAATCTTTGTCACACTAACACTTTTGCAACATCTTTAAAGTTTGAGGTAGTACAGAACTTTGTCCTCACATATAATGTGGCTGTTTATAAATAATTTTCCTCACTGTTGGGTGCCAATAGACTCAGAGCCACTCAGCCAAAAAATTACAAAATTACTACCTTACATGATCATTTTTGTCATTTAGGTTTTCAGAGAACAGTAACAAGTACAAATGCTATATTGACAAAATGTGTGTTTAGCAAAAGTCACCATCTTAGGTCTGAAACAAAGAGTTTCTGCATTGATTCTTTAACTGTCTTTTTTTTTTTTATTTCAAAAGTAGATGATGATTGAGCGCTGTGAATGACTGAAAGTGTTCTAGGAAGTTTCTTGGAAAATAATTCTGGAGATTTTTTTGAAGAGTGGGTTCATTTTTCTGTAATTTTTACAGAAAGAAAATTTGGTCATAAAAATCCATCCCTATGTTAAATATAGAGTTTCCATATGAGCTAGCAATTTCATTCCTAGATATTACTCAAGAGAAATAAAAACACATGTTCTCACAAAAATTGTGCATGAATGTTCATAGCAACATTATTTGCAATTGTTAAGAAATACAAATAATCCAAATATACATCAACTTTTGAATGTATAAATATAATGTGATTATATACATAAAATAGGATATTATCTACAAATAAATAAATGAAGGTTTCCTCAATGAGGCTCAGTGGTGAAGGATCCAGTTTCCAAACAGGAGACTCTTCCCTAGTTCAGAAGACCCCTGGAGAAGGAACTGGCAAGCCATCCCAGGATTTTTTCCTGGAAAATCCAATGGACAGAGGAGTCTGGCAGGCTACAACCCATAGGCTTGCAAAGAATCTGATAGGATTTAGTGACTAAACAACCACAATAAGAATATTATACTGCTACAAATTTATGCCATTTGAAATGAGCCAGGTCACAGAATATTACACATCGTATGGCTCTATTGCTTTAACATTTTCAGATTTTATATGTATAAAACAGATAAACTTAATAGGGACAGAATGTAAGGGCATGGTTGCCAAAGATTGAGGGTTTGTAAGGAGAAAAGGGAGTGACTGATAGTTCAATCCTGACATGGAACAACGTACTGGTTCAAAATAGGGGAAGGAGTACATCAAAACTATATACTATCACCTTGCTTATTTAACTTCTATACAGAGTACATTATGCAAAATTCCAGGCTGGATGAAGCACAAGCTGCAGTCAAGATTGCTGGGAGAAATATCAGTAATCTCAGATATACACATGACACCACTCTTAAGGCAAAAATGAAGAAGAACTGAAAAGCCTCTTGATGAAAGTGAAAGAGGAGAGTGAAAAAGCTGGCTTAAAACTCAGCATTCAAAAACTTTAGATCATGGCATCCAGTCCCATATTTCATGGTAAATAGATAGGGGTAACAATGGAAACAGTGAGAGACTTTATTTTCTTGGGCTCCAAAATCACTGCAGATGGTGACTAGCCATGAAATTAAGACACTTGCTCCTTGGAAGAAAAGTTATGACAAACCTAGACAGTATATTAAAGTGCAGAGACATTCCTTTGCCGACAATGGTCCATCTAGTCAAAGCTATGGTTTTTCCAGTAGTCATGTATGGATGTGAGTGTTGGACCATAAAGAAAACAACATTGAAGAATTGATTCTTTTGAACTGTGGTGTTGGAGAAGACTCTTGAGAGTCCCTTGGACTGCAAAGTGGTCAAACCAGTCAATCCTAAAGGAAATCAGCCCCAAATGTTAATTAGAAGGACTGATTCTGAAGCTGAAGGTCCAATACTTTGGCCACTTGATGCCAAGAACTGACTTTTTGGAAAAGACCCTGATGCATTTTGGAACTGACATTTTGGAAAAGACCCTGAAATACTGAAAGCAGGAGGAAAAGGGGACAGCAGAGGATGAGATGGTTGGATGGCATCATCGACTCAATGGATATGAGTTTGAGCAACCTCTGGGAGTTGGTAATGGACAGAGAAGCCTAGCATGCTGCAGTCCATGGGGTTGCAAAGAGTCAGCCATGACTGAGTGACTGAACTGAACTGACTAACTGACTGATAATTGGCATGAGATTTCATTTTGGGGTTATGAATATGTTCTAAGTGAACTTGTATTTATGGTTACAAAACTACCTATAGTGAAACACTGAATTGTATACTCAAAACAGGTAAATTTTATGTTATGCAAATTACATTTCAATAAAACTTCACATTCATATATTTTCTTAAGATTAAAGGGGTTTAACATACTAAGTAGTAAAATTGTTTTATAGTTTAAGAAAAATATCATAAAAATTTAATATTAGCTTCAAAATATAACAGTAAGTCATCTGCTTAGACATGTTTATTCTAAAATATTCAAGGTTTAATATTTTTCATGGGACTGTACTTATGAATATTAAACACTACCTCTACAAATAAACACTAATGATTAGTTTGAAAAATATGGAAAAATAAAAGCTTTAAATTTCACTTAAATCTTCCTGTAACATACTTAAATTTGCTTTTGTATTTTAATGTATGACAAAGTAGTTTCTAAGTAGTCTTTTGCTTCATTGTAGTAATTGTTAAAGTAAAATAATAAAATTCAAAAAAAATTGCATTTATGCCCAATCACATGTCTTTAAAGATGATTTATATATTGTCATCATTCTTTTATTCTTTTTCTACAGGAAGCTGGCTTTGTTCCTATCACATCATTGAAGTTTATGGCTACATAATCACATCCATTGATACTTTTGAACTGTGGTGTTGGAGAAGACTCTTGAGAGTTCCTTGGACTGCAAGGAGATCCAACAAGTCCATCCTAAAGGAAATCAGTCCTGAATATTCATTGGAAGGACTGATGCTGAAGCTGAAACTCCAATACTTTGGACAACTGCTGAGAAGAACTGATTCATCTAAAAGGACCCTGATGCTGGGAAAGATTGAAGGCAGGAGAAGAAGGGGGGATGACAGAGGATGAGCTGGTTGGATGGTATCACCAACTCATGGATGTGAGTTTGAGTAAACTCTGGGAGTTGGTGATGGACAGGGAGGCTTGGTGTGCTGCATTACATGGGGTCACAAAGTCAGACACAACTGAGCGACCGAAATGAACTAAACTAAAATGAATAACATATAACTTACTAAGTCCATCTAAGAAAATCTCCAATTTTATCTTGAGACAGCTTCATCTCTGCTGAAGTCTGTGGTACATTAATACTTATATTTCCTGTAAGCCATTTTTTTGTTGTTGTTGCTACTAGTTATAGTTGTCAGTTATCACAGGAAAATTAAATTTCAAGGACATCAGTTCAGCTTGTCAGCTGCATTTAGTTTGGAGTTGAGCACCCTTATGGTCTTATAGGTTTTCCATCCTGTGTGAGAGTTTTCCCTTCAACATCATATTGACACAGTCAAGCCATTGTCTTCCTTTCCCACATTATACCACCAAACTGAGTTTTCCTTATTTTTCTTTCCATTCAACCAAATCATTTGTCCCCATGGATATTTTTTCCACTGTTGATTCCTTACTCAACCAGTTTTCTCTGTTTGTAATCTCTTATCTATTGTTCCCCTTTTTTGATTTAAAATTTATTTCATAGGTAGTTGTTTTCACACCAGGATTACACATGATAAGGAAGAAGGCTCCCAAGTTATCAAAACTATAGAAATTCATAAGAAAGTGTACTTCCAAAATAATCTGTTTAAAGATTGGTCCAATAACATTTCCTTGAGCTTTCGAGAGAAAGGACTCTGTGGTGAAAGTTGACTCTTGTTAATGACTACTTTTTGTCTCAGCTATCCCCACGTTTTCACATAAAATGAACTATCAAATACTTTTTAAAATTTTTAAACTACTTTTTCAACAACTTAGGTGAAATTGGAAGCATGATGCTTTGAAAATAGTGAAATACAAATGCTGAAGAGCATGTTCCTCTCTTTCTTTTTGGACTGAGCATATTGTTTTCTTTAATGATACTAATAGATCACTAGGGAGAAGAGTACTGGTCACTTAGAGTTTATGTTGTAGAGCAGCAAAAGGTCAGTGCATTGATAAAATGTTTAAACAGGGGCCAGATTACTGACAGTCTAGGTAATAGAAGATAATGCATTTGTGCAAAAAATGACATTTTCAGAATTCACAAAATAGTTGAACAGTAAATTTTTAAGATGACCTGTAGACTCAGAGTCAGAACTCTGCTCTCTAAAGTGTAATTGCTTTTCTGTTTTTAAGCCTTAAAGGCTGATGTAAATAGGGATTTATAAAGAATCCACAAAGACTTTGCTATCACCCAAGAACCCTGTAATATGTGTTTTAATCTCAAATTGGGAGGCTACCCACTCACCCACATTCCACGCATATCACAGTGACTTTGAATAACATTCTTTTAGCATATTTCAAAGTATAATCTCTTTATTCTTTTTCTTTTTTGTTTATGGCATCTGGGGATAAAACTGTTAGTAGTAAGAAAAGGGGTACTGTGGTCAGAGGAAGTAGCAACTAGAAAAACCACATGGAGGCCAGAAAAAAGAAGGGAAAAGCCTGGCAAAAGGGAAAAGTCACAGACTGTATTGAGAATCTCTTTTGGGAAATGTGCTCAACATGCCGCCTTCCCTGATTGGCTTTGAGTGTATACCCTATTTATATTCCCTTCCCTGATTGGTTGGAGGTGCAAACCATATTTTACCAGGGCAGGGCCAAACAGGCTCTGAGGACTGCTTAGGAGTAAAAACAAAGGATATCAGAAAAGAAACCTAAAATGGGGTGGGGCCATTCCTACAAGGGTTGGGCCACTCTCATGTCTTGAAAGTTTGTTGTTTGTGTGGTGTTTGTGTGTTTAGTCACTCAGTTATGTTCCACTCTTTGTGACCCAAGGCTGTATAGCCTGCTAGGCTCCTCTGTTCTTAGGGATTCTCCAGACAAGAATACTGGAGTCCATTGCTATGTCCTCTTCCAAGAGATCTTCCCAACCCAGGGATTGAGCCCAGGTTTCCCGCACTGCAGGCAGATTCTTAACCATCAGAGCCACCAGGGAAGCCCATTGCTTGCTACATACTTAATAAGTACTGCCTGCCTGAGCTGTAATAAGTCTGTTTTAATTCTTTGCTACCATGAGACCAGAATTTAAGAAAAAATAGACATGACAAAATAAAAAAATGTCAAGTACTCCTAATTGACAAGATTGTAGGATCACTTGGTCACTGCTACCCACTTTCTTAGGTTTTGAAAACGTTCTTTCACCTTTAAATAATATGGACTGTACTGCATTTGTGATTGAATAGTTATTTGAATAATACATCTGCTTTAATCATTTTTTTTTCTGTTGTTGTTGAAGTAATAATCTCAAAAAACACAGTTCAACATCTTTATTTCTTTCTTTCTTTTTTTGCGATTGCAGATGAATAATAAAAAAATGTCAAGTACTCCTAATTGACAAGATTGTAGGATCACTTGGTCACTGCTACCCACTTTCTTAGGTTTTGAAAACGTTCTTTCACCTTTAAATAATATGGACTGTACTGCATTTGTGATTGAATAGTTATTTGAATAATACATCTGCTTTAATCATTTTTTTCTGTTGTTGTTGAAGTAATAATCTCAAAAAACACAGTTCAACATCTCTATTTCTTTCTTTCTTTCTTTTTTTTGCGATTGCAGATGAATTATCTCTTTTCTGAATTCTGCTCTTCTATAGCAAGTTATTATTGTTGGACCTTGGACTCAGGCCAAAAAAGCTGCCCACATCTGGGAGGTGCTTTTCTTATGAATGAGTGCAGGAACAAAATGAGACAGAGCTAAATCAAAACGAGAGTGTTGAATGCTTCTGCACAGTTGCAAAGAAAATTATATCTGCTTGCTGCTGCTGCTGCTGCTAAGTCACTTCAGTCATGTCCAACTCTGTGCGACCCCATAGATGGCAGCCCACCAGGCTCCCCCATCCCTGGGATTCTCCAGGCAAGAATACTGGAGTGGGTTGCCATTTTCTTCTCCAATGCATGAAAGTGAAAATTGAAAGTGAAGTTGTTCAGTCGTGTCNTTTCACAGCTATTTGTAAGGCCTCCCTAGACAGCCATTTTGCTGTGTAAAGCACAGCAGTTGTCTAAATTGGTGATTCTCAAGGTGTGGTATCCAAACCAGAAGCATCATCCTCACCTGGGAACTTGTTAGCAACGCAAATTCTCAGGCCTCACACCAGATGCTTGGAATCAGAAACTTTGAGCATTCATCTGCATTTTGACAAACTCTCAAAGGGATCCTAACGGAGAAGGCAATGGCAACCCACTCCAGTACTCTTGCCTGGAAAATCCCATGGGCAGTGGAGCCTGGTAGGCTGCAGTCCATGGGGTCACGAAGAGTCCGACACGACTGAAACGACTTAGCAACAGCAGCAGCAGCAAAGGGATCCTAAAGTTTGAAAACAGCTGGCCAAAGTGATCAACAAGTTGCTTTCTGATTCCCACAGGACACAATGCTATTTATAAATATCTGGTTTGGGGTCGCTGGATTTCAAACTGAGGTGATTGATTTAAATTCTTCCCTGATTCAGCAGACATCCTGGCCTCTGTTGCCAGAGGACAGGACACCTAGCATGAGTGTTTCCCTAGTCATCACTGGGTCATCATGGAATTAGAAGGTAGAAAGGAGTTCAGTTCAGTCGCTCAGTCGTATTCGACTCTTTGCGACCCCATGAATCACAGAACGCCAGGCCTCCCTGTCCAACACCAACTCCCGGAGTTCACTCAAACACTGGTTGGATTTCCTTGCAGTCCAAGGGACTCTCAAGAGTCTTCTCCAACACCACAGTTCAAAAGCATCAATTCTTCGACGCTCAGCCTTCTTCACAGTCCAACTGTCACATCCATACATGACCACAGGAAAAACCTAGCCTTGACTAGACAGACCTTTGTTGGCAAAGTAATGTCTCTGCTTTTGAATATGCTATCTAGGTTGGTCATAACTTTCCTTCCAAGGAATAAGCGTCTTTTAATTTCATGGCTGCAGTCACCATCTGCAGTGACTTTGGAGCCTAGAAAAATAAAGTCTGACACTGTTTCCACTGTTTCCCCATCTATTTCCCATGAAGTAATGGGACCAGATGCTGAAAGAGTTAGGAATCTAAATAGAAAGATGATACTGTTAATTTTTTTTTTTTTGACCTCCAGCCAAAGCCTAAAGTAGAAGCCTACAGTCAGAACCTCAGCATGATCTGAGTTCTTAAACCACCACCATGTCCCACCGGGGGGCTTAATATGTCCTTGTTGCTGCCTGAGGCAAATGGCACCCAAGCTCTGAGGACCAGCCTGCAGGGTCTGGCCTGAGGTTGCTCCCATGTTCTCAACTGTGCCAAACTCCAGGCCTACCTTCCTCCTCTGAGTCAAGAGGGAGGCAACCAACCCCAGAGAGACTGTTGAATTTACTTCTTAACTTGGCACCCCATTGCCATGGGGTATTGTAGCAGATAAACACGACTATTCTGAGCCAGGAGCCTGGATGCCCCACAAAAGACGATTCCAAGTATCCTCAGGAGCCCAAATGTAAATAGGCCTTCACCTTATTCTCTTCAAGGAATCACATGCTCATCAAAAACAATGGAGGAAGACCTTCAAGTTTTTGGATCATCCATCATATGAATGTCCAATGCCTCTTGCTTAATAAACCTGCTTATAAAAGCAGAACACTGGATGACTTCATACCTGATGGACAAGACTATGAACAGCAGGGGAGCAAAGACTGGTGTCTCTTCTTCCTTTGTATTTTGCATGACACTTCCTTTACATAAATTGATGTTTGCTGACTCATTTTTTTTTAAAGCTACAATTAGAAGAAACAAAGGAGCAGAAATGCAAACACTATCAAAGTTACAAAAATTCCTGGAAAAAATTATGAATTTAGGCAAGAATAACATATTGAGAGAAAAGGTAGCCACATAACGCAATAGAAACTTCTTTGGAACTGTAGTTATAAAGTAGGTAGACTTCATAGAGCTGATTAAGCTTAAGTTTTACAAGTGGAATAACTCTGTTCATTTGTTTCATGAGAGTGGAAACTCCCAAACCTTTATTCTAGGCCATCCTGAACACAATTTTACATTTGAACACCATAAATACAAGAAGGGTTGAAAAAATTTACAAACTATTTCCTCATCCAAGTTTATTTGAAATGATATATTAGCAGAAATGTTATATTCTTTTATTAAAAATCTTATATCCATACATGTATGGATGTGAGAGTTGGACCATAAAGAAAGCTGAGCACCAAAAAATTGATGCTTTTGAACTGTGGTATGGGAGAAGACACTTGAGAGTCCCTTGGACTGCAAGGAGATCCAGCCAGTTAATTGTAAAGGAAATCAGTCCTGAATATTCATTGGAAAGACTGATGCTGAAGCTGAAACTCCAATACTTTGGCCACCTGATGCAAAGAACTGACTCATTGGAAAAGACCCTGATGCTGGGAAAGATTGAAGGTGGGAGGAGAAGGGGACAACAGAGGATGAGATGGTTGGATGGCATCACCAACTCAATGGACATGAGTTTGAGTAAGCTCCAGGAGTTGGTGATGGACGGGGAGGCCTGGAGTGGGGTCACAGAGAATCAGACACGACTGAGTGACTGAACTGAATTAATTAAAAATCTAGACCTAGTTTTCCAGCTCTGGACACCTGTGCCCCGCTGTGACCCCGTAAAGAGGTGGTATGTTTTCTGAACTACACGGCACAATCTATGTAGCAGTGCCATCTTACAGATAAAGTAACTGAGGCACAGAGATTCCTAGTTCAGTCCAAGTTACCAAACGAGTAAATAGCAGAACTTAGATTCCAACGCAGGCAGTCTGGCTCCAGAGTTCATGCTTCTGGATGGTCAAGTCATTTTTGTTTTATTTACTCCATGTGTCAGTTAGGAACGCTTCTGGGGACATGACAGAAAACCCCATTGACAGTGGCCTTTAAAACTGGAATTCACTTTTCTCACTTTGCAATCAGTCTGGACATAGCCGTAACTAAGGAGTTCAGTTTCTCGCAATATCCACAGGGACATCGGGGCTCTCCACTTTGTTGACCCATCACCCCAGCATCTTCATCCTTCTTCCCTCGTGGCCACTGCTCTCCCATGCTTCACCTCCCACAATACGGAGGCAGAATGGGTTGGAAAAAATATGTGGAGAGATCTTGCCTTTTCTTTGGAAACTAAGTTTATTTCAATGGCTGCCCCTTATGTCTCACTAGCCAACACAAGATCACGTGCCACCCTTCAACCAGCCAGGGATCAAGCAAAATGAGTGTGCAGTGACTGGTTCTGATTAATCATGATTTCTATTTGGGAACTGGAAAAGGAGCTGAACCATGGGTCTCTACCTAGCTCCTGAATAAACTGGACTCTTTCCATTGGTGAAGAGTGAGCAAGATGATGGGGGACGAGCATTTGGTGACAGTAAACAAGGCTATGGTTTTTCCTGTGATCATGTATGGATGTGAGAGTTGGACTGTGAAGAAAGCTGAGCACCGAAGAACTGATGCTTTTGAACTGTGGTGTTGGAGAAGACTCTTGAGAGTCCCTTGGACTGCAAGGAGATCCAACCAGTCCATTCTGAAGGAGAACAGTTCTGGGTGTTCTTTGGAAGGAATGATGCTAAAGCTGAAACTCCAGTACTTTGGCCACCTCATGCGAAGAGTTGACTCATTGGAAAAGACCCTGATGCTGGGAGGGATTGGGGGCAGGAGGAGGAGGGGATGGCAGAGGATGAGATGGCTGGATGGCATCACTGACTCGATGGACATGAGTCTGAGTGAACTCGGTGATGGACAGGGAGGCCTGGAGTGCTGCGAATCACGGGGTCACAAAGAGTCAGACACGACTGAGTGACTGAACTGAACTGAACTGAACTGAACTGAAACAGAGTCTGCCATGCTCCCCGACACTGGTGTCTATGCTGCTCCCCACTGTTCAATACCTCACTTATTTGAACTGCAGTGGGAAGGCACTGCACTGAGATGCAAATAAAAATAAAAGATGTAATCCCTATATAGTAATCAGTCATTCAAAGGCTTCTTTTAAGGGAACCAATCTCATAACCACTTTTAAACAAAGAGGTGAAAGAATTTAAACCACATTGGTTGAATTGGCAAAAGACTGTCCAAAGAACCTGGGAGGCCTTCCCTGGGCTCCAAGTAACATCAGGGAGAAAAGAATAAGCCTCAAGGTACCGCTCTTAGACTGTAAAATGACTGAGAAGCTTGGGAGGGGAGTTTGGGAGAGACTGAGTACATTTATATGTGTGGCTGAGTCCCTTCACTGTTCACCTGAAACTATCACAGCCTTGTTAATCGGCTAGACCCCAACACAAAATTAAAAGTTAAAAAAAAAAACAAAACACAACATGACAGACAGGGCAAGCTTCTGTATGTGCTTAAAAATAGAAGAGAATGTATATTCAGGACGTTTGAGGCACCGGGTGCACAGAGCTGGCTTCTAACCACATGTAATTATGGAATTGCCTGAGTCTCTCCAAGTCTCACCTCCACTGAATGCAGACAGTATCTAGAAAGAGTAATGACTCAAACCTCACTGGCACCAGCTGCCCCCACCCTGTGCCCACAGCTCCTGAAAACGCCCTGCTCTGTGTCTCACGAGGTCCCACGGGGTTCTCATACATGCACACAGACCAGTCCAATTCATTTGGGACTGCCCCTGCTCAGATGCCAAACAGCCACATAGTGCCCTGGAGCAGACCAGAGGAAAGCAGTTCTCTCCTCTCCCCCCGGCCCTTGCCCTCCCGCCTGCAACCGTTAGAAGGCTCTGGAAGCAGTCCTGCATGTAGTTTCCCTCTCACTGGAACACACGCATGTGTCCACAGGGCTGGGCTGGGCGCAAATGCAAGTGCTAGTGATGTGATAAACTCACTGCGGCTGCTCTTACTATCTCCTCCCAAATACTACATCTTGGTATTGCCTCGGATCATCCTCTTTCTTCCCTTGGGACAACTGAATGATTATCTCCATTCTAGGAACTTGTTCTTCGGAGAAGGCAATGGCACCCCACTCCAGTACTCTTGCCTGGAAAATCCCATGGACGGAGGAGCCTGGAAGGCTGCAGTCCTTGGGGTCGCTGAGGGTCAGACATGACTGAGCGACTTCACTTTCACTTTTCACTTTGATGCATTGGAGAAGGAAATGGCAACCCACTCCAGTGTTCTGCCTGGAGAATCCCAGGGATGGGGGAGCCTGGTGGGCTTCCGTCTATGGGGTCACACAGAGTCGGACACGACTGAAGTGACTTAGCAGCAGGAACTTGTTCTTAGGAAATAACCAGATGCAAGGCCAAGAATATGTGTAAGGAGTCAATTATGGAGCTCTTCATTCTGGCTTTTAAAAAATCCTAAATTTTATCAGCTCTGGTGTGTGTGTGTGTGTGTGTGTGTGTGTGAACATGCTCAGTTGTGTCTGACTCTGCAACCTCATGGACAGAAACCCCTTGGACTATAGCCTGCCAGGCTCTTCTGTCCATGGAATTTTCCATGTAAGAATACTGGAGCAGGTTGCCATTTCTTTCTCCAGGGGATCTTCCTGATACAGGGAGTCTCTTGCACCTCCTACATTGACAGGTGGATTCTTTACCACTGCACCACCTGGGAACACCTTATCAGCTGTAGACTGGTTAAATGAATTATAGCACTGTTATTTTGAAGATTATGCATCCGCTTAAAATGAAACAGATCTACGTCTATTAACATAGATATTCCTGATACATTGTTGAACTAGAGAAAAGTATAGTCTCATTTTTGTGAAAATTTAAACACATTCTCGTTTGAATGTGTGTGGATTGCTGTGTGCATACACCCACACAGAGAAAATAGGGTTATCTTTGGAAGGCAAGATAAGGGTATTTTTACTGTCTTTTTTATATCTATCTGGACAGCAAATGTTTTTACAAAAAGCATGAATTACTTTCCCAGTCACCATCATAGAAAGATAAAACCATAACCATTTTGAAAAATAATTCTTCTAATAAAATGGGCTATAGTCACCAAAGCATTCTTTAGAGTAAAAGTACAGATCAGAATGAAGTCTTTATTTAGTGAGATTATTTTAATAAAAGAAAGGCTCTTTCATTTATTGGATATTCCTGGGTAATGTGGAGAATACGACCCTTCACGGAAAGATGACTAAAACCATACATCGCCCCCAAAATATCCTGACGCTGGCCAGCAGTGTCATGCCCCAACATTACTGATCCTGAAAGTCTGAAAAAAAAATCGTGATTTCTGAAAGGAAAACAAAGTACGTAGAGCAAAGCAAGCACATAGGGTAATGTATTTTGTGGTTGCCTTGTTTTAGTCCTGCCTCAGTTTTTCTTTTCAATTGGTTATCTTTTTCCAATAGATTAGTAAAAGTTCAAAGCTTAACAACACCTGGCATTTGTATTTGTTCTCGATGTGTTTGCCTTTCAAGCTTTTTTATGTGTGAGATTTGATACCTCACGGAAGTTCTCATTGTTTATGCGATCAGCTACAAAAATCCTTTCTTTTATGATTTTTGGCTTTGGCGTCATGTTTAGAAATGCCTTTTTGACCCCCAAAGACATCAAAATTATTTGCTCCTATTTGGTTTAATCTATAAATGTTCCTCTTTTACAAATAAGTGTAAAACTAATTAGAATTCATTTTTGTGTGAGGCATACATGAGGCAGTGAAATAAACAGTTTGCCTCAATTGGTTGGTCATTTTCCCAACACCATTTATAAACTATCCAGCCTTTCCCCAATGATTAGAAATGAAATTTCCATCATATATCAAACAAAACAAGTGCACAAGTTTACACACATCCCTTAGGTCTGTTCCAGACTTTTCTCCTATCATTTGCCTGCCTATTCCTGAACTAATACAACACAATTACAATTATTATAGCTTTAAGCTGTATTTTATTTTCTGATAAGACAGAGTCTCCCTCATCACTGTACTTTTTCCAAAAACATATTAGCTATTCTGAAGTGATCATTCTTCTAAATAATTTGCTGCGGCTGCTAAGTCACTTCAGTCGTGTCCGACTCTGTGCGACCCCATAGACGGCAGCCCACCAGGCTCCCCCGTCCCTGGGATTCTCCAAGAACATGGGAGTGGGTTGCCATTTCCTTCTCCAATGCATGAAAGTGAAAAGTGAAAGTGAAGTCGCTCAGTTGTGTCCAACCCTCAGCAACCCCATGGACTGCAGCCTTCCAGGTTCCTCCATCCATGAGATTTTCAGGCAAGAGTACTGGAGTGGGGTGCCATTGACTTCTCCATCTAAATAATTTAGATTTCATCAAATTCCTAATAACACTCCATTAGTATTTCTACTGGAATTACATTAAATTTATAGATGAATCTATAGCAAACATTTAATACTTTCATTGGGAAGACGTCTTTTCAATCTCCCTTTAAGATTTTGTAACTTTCTCTGCATTCCTGATATTTCCTGGTAAGCTTGTGGAAAGTTGATTTTCTGTCTGTCCCCAACACGTTGCGTCACACGCACCATGGTGGAATCTCCTTATCAGATTTACAGTTGTAGGACAGGTTTGCGTATCTCAGCTCCCAGGCAAATTTCCTCTTCCCACAGACTTGAGTTCTGTCTTCTTGGTGTGCCACCTCCCTCTGACCCCACTCTCTGGCTTCTACTTAGTCACCCTGGTTCCCGGCATGCCCTGTTCCCCAGGCTCTCATCTACTCCCCACACAATGCTTACTTCATAGAGACCGAAACTCACTCAGTTATTTTTCTTTTGCTGCCCAACAGAAAACCACAGGCTTAGCAACGTAAAACAACACACATATGGCATCTCAGCTTCTGCGGGTCAGGAGTCGGGGCCTGGCTCACCTGAGTCTCCTCTCAGGGTCTCACAAGGCTGCCATTAGGGCGTCAGCGGCATGCATTTCTTTCTGGATCTCAGGTCCTCTTCCAGGCTCACGGGCTGTCAGCAGAATTCAGTTCCTTGCAGCTGTAGGGCTGAGGGCCCCACTTTCTTGCTGGCTGTCACTAGGGTCCTTGCACATGGTCCTCTCTTGAGCCTTCTCACAAATGATGGCTTCCACCTTCCAGGCCAGTGGGAGACTCTCTCCTTCTACAACATAACCATGGGGGTGACACCATCCATCACCTTCCCTATTCTCTATTGGCTAGCAGCCAGCCACGGGCCCCTGCCCTCAGGAGGAGGGGATTATTCAAGGCTGTGAGTAATCTTCAGAGGTTGCTTTCAGGTGCATCTTCCATATTCACAGGTCTCAGCCATCTCCAGCACCCCCACAACTTCCCAGTCACTTCTCAGCTTTGGAATATTGACCAAAATGTAACAGGATGGACGTGCGGACAAGGGGAGAGAGGGACAGGTGGTACTGGGAGGAAGGAGAGAAGGAGGCAGAAATCCAGGCATTCTGCTCCCTTCACAGCTCTACAGAGTCTCTGATATAGGCACTGGCTCCAAATCATGGAGGCACAGCAAGGGGCTGACATAGCTGTAAGCCACACTGGCTATTCTTAGTCCTCCCCATCTGCCTCATATTTATTGTCAGTTCCTTCATAATTCTGGAATTTTGTGGTTAGTTGTTTTTCAGTGTTATTGTAAGTTTTTTTTTTTTTTAAGCCTTTGTATGTATGTTAGTAAAAGGTTAGGGAAAACTGCCAGCCTCGTGATGCTTTGAACCAGTCTCAACCAAGCCAGTCTCTAGCAGGCTTCCACTCTGTCTTCCCAAGAGGGTACTGCTGCCTGATTTCTGGTTCTTTTGGATCTAGTTCAAGGATGAATGTACCCAGGCTAACTCTCTGTGCCTCTGCTCTGGATGCTGTGGCTATCAGAAGCATATCTGCAATGCTGGCAGCCATTTCACTCTCATGATAACCACTGAAGTAAATATTATTAAACCACTTTATGGAAGAGGAAGCAGTGGTTCTGTCTAGACAGATAACTTCCCCAATGTCACACAATCAGTAAGTGACAGCTTAGATTCAAATCACCCTTTGCCCAACTCCAAAGCCCTTCTGTCATATCATGCTCTCAGGGTGGGGGAATACCTCCTGAAATAGTTAAAGGCATTTAGTAAAAATCAACACGTTTTTCCTATTCTTAATTCAGTCTATAACCTCAGAACCCTAAAGTAATAATCACCTATAGCTTTCTGCTGTTAGGAGTTTTTCATAGTGGAAATGGACAACATTCTCATATCTATGTAGACCTCATCATCTTTGTCCCGGAAATTTTATACCTTAAACAAAGCAAGTAAAGTCAATGTTTGAGGGATTCGATAGTCATCTGGGGCTTTCTACTCAGCCATCACTTGAACCCCTGTCTCACACCTCCCTGAAATCAGCCACACTAAACAGGAACATCAGCAAGTC
Organism: Aepyceros melampus; assembly: GCA_006408695.1. Lineage (NCBI taxonomy): Eukaryota > Metazoa > Chordata > Mammalia > Artiodactyla > Bovidae > Aepyceros > Aepyceros melampus. The sequence goes on along the minus strand of SJXQ01010248.1, from coordinate 92,572 downwards.
ACAGGCAGACTCCCCACTTGGTTCCTTCAGTGCTTCCTGAGGGCAAAGGACCTGGATACTGCAATCAGAGTGTCTGGGTCCAGACCCTGGGGCTGTGTGCCCACCAGCTGCTTTTGCAGGAAGGTCATGTGCAGGATGGTGACATTATAATAGACATACACTAAATATAAATTCTTTCTTTCTTTCTTTTCTTTTTTCAGTCCCTAAGTCACATCCAAGTCTTTTGTGACCCCATGGACTATAACCAGCAAGCTCCTCTGTCCATGCGATTTCCCATGCAAGAATACCAAAGCGGGTTGCCATTTCCTTCTCCAGGGGATCTTCCCGATCCAGGGATCAAACATGGGTCTCCTGCATTGGCAGGTGGATTGTTTACCACTGAGTCACCTGGGAAGCTTTTTCTTTTTTTTAAATCGGGGCATAGTTGCTTTACAATATTGGGTTAGTTTCTGCTGTACAACAAAATGAGTCATCTCTTCACATACATATATCCCCTCCCTCTTGGATCTGCCATCCACCCCTCTCTCATCCCACCCGTCTAGGTTGTCACAGAACACCAAGCTGAGCTCCCTGTGCTATACAGTAGGTTCCCACTGGCTGGGGTTTACACATGGCAATGCACATACGTCAACAGCTGAGATACCAGCATTTACAAAGGCGTCTTACAAAATAGGAGACCACACAGCGTACCCGCAGGTGGAGGCAGAGACTCCCCAAGTCCCCACAATGTATTTCCGCTGACCACAAGCCCATCCCCACTGACAGACTGAGCTGCATGCCTGCCTGCTAACTAGGTACAAGTAATTACCGAAACCAAGCTCAGCACATTCCTAAGTGTTTATAGATCATCAAAGGTCAATTTCTCTGGCATACTAGCCTCATTAGGCTTAAGATTTAGGCTCACCTAGGGTCCATTCCTGCAGCAATCTTGGGCAAGCACAAAATCTGGCCAATTATCCATTGCCTTCTGTACAGTAGTTCTCATATGTGGTCCTGGCCAGCATCAGTATCATCTGGGATCGTCTTAGAATGCAAATTCTTGGGCTCCACCCCAGAAATGCTGAATCAGAAACTCTAAGGATAAAACCCAGAGATCTGTTTTAACAAGCCCTCCAGGCATGCTAATGTGAGAACCACTGCTCCAACACCTTGGGTTGTGAGAATGAACTAAGATTATGCATCTGTTCCGCTCTGTACATTTCTTTTTTCTTTGCTTGGCCGCACAGTGCAGTATGCAGGGTCTTAGTTCCCCAACCAGGGATCGAACCCCCATCTCCTGTAGCGGAAGCCCAGAGTCTTATGTGCAGTAGGACAACTAGACTGCCCAGGAAGTCCCTACCACCTGCATTTCTATAGCACGAATCAGCCCATCAGTTCAGTTCTGTTCAGTCGCTCAGTTGTGTCAGACTCTTTGCGACCCCATGAATCGCAGCACACCAGGCCTCTCTGTCCATCACTGTCTCCTGGAGTTCACTCAGACTCACGTCCATCTAGTCCATGATGCTATCCAGCCATCTCATCCTCGGTCGTCCCCTTCTCCTCCTGCCCCCAATCCCTCCTAGCATCAGAGTTTTTTCCAATGAGTCAACTCTTTGCATGAGGTGGCCAAAGTACTGGAGCTTCAGCTTTAGCCCATCAGTGACTGGTTATAGAGGAAGAATATCAGAAGTATGTGAAAACTGCACGTTATAATGCACATAATTGCGTACTCATGTGTCACATTGCAGGGCTTCCAGATGGCACTAGTGGTAAAGAACTCACCTGCCAATGCAGGAGACATAAAAACGTGGGTTCAATCCCTGGGTCAGGAAGATCCCCTGGAGGAGGGAATTGCAACCCACTCCAGCGTTCTTGCCTGGACAATCTCATGGACAGAGAGGCCTGGCGGGCTACAGTCTATAGGGTTGCAAAGAGTTGGACACTGAAGTGACTTAGCAGGCATGCACATGTCACACTGAATGTGAAAACTGCATATTTTTTCCACCATATCGTAGGTGAGTTTTCCTAAGCAAAAGGAGCTGGGATGGCAGAAGTGGAGCCATGATCTTCAATCAAAAGGGAAAAGCTCAGCAGCTTGGCTGCTACATCATCAGCAGGAACTTTTTGCTGTTTTCTAGGAAATATAAAACTCGCACCTGCTCCGGGGCTGCCTCCTCCGTTAGCACATTCCAGCCTCTGAGCGCTCAGTTTCTGTGAGGTTGTCCTGCCTCCTGCGTTCTCCTTGACAGTAGCTTTGCTCACCTGGAGTTCATCTTTTCTGCTCTACCTCTGCTCCTGCCAGTGCTGGTCTAAGAAAAAATTACCAGCTTCTCATCCCCATTGTTTTCGGGGGTTTCATACCCCTGTGTCAGCTTCTAGCCTCCCAGCTGCTGCCAAGGTGGTCCAAGTGACCTCCCCAGGTAGTAATGATTGTTTGAGTTCATCAAGTTGCACAGAATTTGAATGGTCTATCTTGGTGCTATATTTTCCACAAGTCCTATTATTTTTTTATGCAGAGTTTTGCAGACGGCAACATATTCTGAGAAGCATAATTTTGTGTTTCAAGCAGAAATGCTTGTGTATGTAAAGTCCCTGGCACACAGTACAGACTTAATCATTTTTATTATTAGTCTATGTCTACTGTAACTTTGTCCTTGAAATGCTGACCAAAAAAAAGACAAGCCAAGAAAACCCCATAGTGATAGCTCCAATGCAGAGCCAAGGATCACCATGATAATTCTGATAATGAAAGAATGAGATTTTTACCCTCTTTGGCCAATATTTTCAATGACATTCATTTGGAGCAATTTCCCCTGCTGGTTTTTTTTTTTTTTTTTTCCACTTTTCTTTTTCCAGTTGGAGCAGCTCTTTCTAAGGCATGGGGATATTTTATCCACTTCTGTGCATTTAAATCCTTAATTCCACTGTCTCTTTCTGTGTGACTAGATCAAGCTCTTATTCTTAGAGAGAAACAGCCAGGTGGAGAGTAATTATCCTGGCATATTCCTGATGTTTACAGAGTATGGCACTCGGACTTGAAATCTCCAGTCACCTTTGCCTGCAGGGACTAGTTCAGTCCCCTCGCCTGACAGGAATGGGAACTGAGGTCTAACTCAAAGTCTAAAAGCTGAACAGTCTGGCCAGGAGAGGCAGCCAGGTGTCCTGGCTCCTAAGTCAGTGTTCTGTCTCCAAATGTTTACTCTCTAACCAGACCCTGCCTTATGAGGTCATTGCTAAATTGTTACCTTAAACATGAGGTTGATGGTCAAAACTGCTGATCCACAGGTCAAATTTAGCCCCCAGACATGTTTTGTTTGCCCTTGCATTGTCATAAACCTGGATGTTTCACATTCAGAATGTCTGGCAGCCCCGAGCTAATAGCCCCACATGGCAACAATCAGCTGGAGCTGATGAGCATCTTTCCCTTTCAGCCAGGGCTCGTTCAACCTTGCCACAGTCTCTAGCACGGCCTATTGTTGTACACTTACGCAAATCTATCCTCGTACACGCACACACATTCTGTATTAGCTTGCTAGGGCTGCCGTAACAATGTGTCACAGGCTGGGGGGCTTCAGTTCAGTTCAGTTCAGTCGCTTAGTCATGTCCGACTCTTTGCGACCCCATGAATCGCAGCACGCCAGGCCTCCCTGTCCATCACCATCTCCCGGAGTTCACTCAGACTCACGTTCATCAAGTCCATGATGCCATCCAGCCATCTCATCCTCTGTCATCCCCTTCTCCTCCTGCCCCCAATCCTTCCCAGCATCAGAGTCTTTTCCAGTGAGTCAACTCTTCGCATGAGGTGGCCAAAGTACTGGAGTTTCAGCTTTGGCATCATTTCTTCCAAAGAAATCCCAGGGCTGATCTCCTTCAGAATGGACTGGTTGGATCTCCTTAAATGACACCAATTATTTATTTTCACAGTCCCAGAGGCTAGAAGTCCAAGATTAAGGTGCTGGCAGGGTTGGTGTCTTTGGCTTTGAGGTGGCTATCTTCTCCCTGTGTCTTCATATGGCCTTCCCTCATATCTGTCTGTGTCCAAACTCCCTCTTCTTATAAGGATATAAGTCTTACAGGATTAGATCTCATGCTAATGCCCTCGTATTAACTCAACTTCTTCTTTGAGGACTATTTCCCAAAACAGTCAATTTTGAGTCACTGGGGTTTAGCAATTCAACATAGAAATTGGGGTAGGGGGCCACAGGACCTAATCCAACTCATAACATATTCCTTCCTCCTTTCATATTACCTGCTTAATCCCGAAGGCATATGAATCTGCAGTCGTGACAAGCAGGGGCACACTTTCGTTTATTTAACTTTCACAGCTTTGTGTCTATTTCATAGACAGACTCGATATGAAGTGCGTTAATGATGAAGTGCATAAAGCACACTTCAAAGAGATGTCAAGTTTTAAAGACAGGAAGACTCTCAAGAGACCATCTCCTGCAGGGGTTTTCAAACTAAGTGAAGTCACTCAGTTGTGTCCCCATCAAGTCACTCTTTGTGACCCCATGAACTGCAGCCTACCAGGCTCTTCTGTCTACGGGATTTTCCAGGCAAGAGTACTGGAGTGGGTTGCCATTTCCTTCTCCAGAGGATCTTCCTGACCCAGAGATCAAACCTGGGTCTCCCGCATTGTCGGCAGACGCTTTATCGTCTGAGCCATCAGGGAAATCCATTCTCCTTTTTCAAACTAAGTCACAAAACAAAAGTGAAAAAGAAATGGATACATAAAGTAGCTAAGCTTCATTCCTATTCTCCAAAATGGTTCCTAAGAAAGCTCCAGAAGATACTGGGGCTCCAAACAGGAAACATGATTTGAAAACCACCGATGTAATGCAAATCACTCAGTTTATGTGTGAGAAACCTAAGCTCATCCACATGCCCAAGGCTACCAAGAGAAGGGCAGTATCAGATCCCATATCTCCTTCCCGTGTAGGTTCCAAAGAAGTCATGGTGTCAGTGGACGCAAACAGGACAGTTTGAATGACATCATTAGAACAGGGAAGTCCTGATACTGTATTGGTGGGAAGGGCAGCCTGGAGCTAGATCTAGGAGTCGGCAGACCCAGATGGTAACTGTGCTTTGCCAGTACTGGCTGTGCAACCCTGAGGACAGAGGGCTTGACCCCTCTGTTCCTCTCCACGTGCAGCCCAGTAAGATTAGACTTTGCGGGGTCTTTGTTGTTGTTGTTCAGTCGCTAAGTCATGTCTGACTCTCATGCTCATGAACTGCAGCACGCCAGGCTTCCCTGTCCTTCACTATCTCCCTGAATTTGCTCAAACTCATGTCTACTGCGTCAGTGATGCCCGTGGGATCTAAGGTCCCTTCTAGTGCCAAAATACTAAGGATTCCAGACTGTTAAGAGTAATTCTGCTCATCTTTACTTTTACTCTGTTGATACAAAACTTCATGATAACTTCTTGCCCCACAAGCTTGTGCTCCAGTAAAGGGAAGGCTCACACTTTTCACACCCAGAGCACCCTCCACCCTGGAGAAGGGATCCTCAGTCCTCGTCTGCTGACCACCAGGGTGACTTGCAGCTGTGGGGTAAATCCATATCAACTGCCTTCACTAATCAAGGCCTTTTAAGATTTGCATGCCCTCCAAGACAAATGGGGACTAGATATGATGTTTGCTGGGGTTGTTTCCTAGGAACTTAAAGTTGGCTGTGTCTAGTTCAAGTTGAAGCCTGTTAAGACAAGAGAGGACCACCCACCCTCCAACTGGGCATGTGCGAATGTCCTCTCCATGACCTTTTGAACGTGCATAGGCCCGTGGCCTAGTTACACCCGCACAGAAGGACAGTTGCTGCACTTTTCCCATCACTTCCCCCATGCCCCCACCTTCGTCCAGTCACCACTCCCCATCCTCCGCACGCCTCTGACCATCTTGCTGCTTTATTGATCATTCCATAAATACCTCCAGCTCCTGGCGTTGGAGGGGAGGTACATTTCATGTTTGTTCTCCCCTCTCCTCGCTCAGTTGTGATGGGAATAAGTGCTGTTTTTGCTGTAAATCTTAGCGTTTTTGATGCACACCAGGCAAAACAAACCTGGTTTGGTAACAAGTCAACATCTAGAGTCCAGCTTGCTCTCATAGGAAAGAAAATCAAAAATGAAAAAGGTATTCTGCAGATGAAGCTGTGCTATCTGACCCTCTCTTTTCTCAGCAAGGTGAACTAGGAACTTTGCCCCACAAGAAAAGTGGGAGAAAGGAGGGTGGAATTTCTTCTCCTACTAACATTCCAGTGATAATCTTATTTCATGAGGTTACCCACTATGAACCATGCTAATTCCCCCCAAGTAATCAGTATCTTATTTCAAGCCAAAACCTACAACTCCAAACATCCAAACTTCAGTTACCACCAACACTCAAGTTCTCTTCTTCCTCTTTTCCAACATTTCCAGCCTCCATGCAGGTACCTGTAGCTGGAGAACTAAATTCTGGCCAGTGGAATATGAACCAGGTAACCTCTGTCTCTTCCAGGGCCTGGCCCATAAGAGCTTCTCACATGTGGTCCTTGCTCTCTCTTCTGCCGGTAGAATGGAAAACCAGGAGGGCAAGGCCTAGGGCCCTGAATGACTTCATGGAGAAGAGACATACCCCCACTCATATTCCCACTGAGGTGGGTTTAGAGGCAAGAAGTAACTTTTCATTCTGCTTGGTCACCAGGATTTGGGAGTTACCTATTTCAGTAGCTAGCACTATTTAATACATGCATCCTGTGAAGTCCAAGGCAAATCTACTCCTTTCCACTTGCCAGACCTTGAAATATTTGAGGTTAGTGCTCATCTACAGGTGACAGAGTGACAACCTCTCTTCTCCTTTAGTATCTTCTTCCTTTTGACTGTTTCTGATTCATATGATTCCCCAATATGCTATCCTGAACACATTGCCTCAGGATGGCATTTGCATGGAAGAACTCACTGATCATCTTTTTCTGGCTGAAGTTTCCCCAAACCTAAGCTTTTGGTAGGTCAGAGAGGAGTCCTAACATAATTAGAATATTTGGGAGCAATATCATCAGTGACAGAAAGATGATGGAACCAGAGTTTCTCCACCCTTAAGATGGAAAAACATTCCACGACCCACAACCAGAACTCTCAACCAGAGTTCCACGGCAGATTTAAGCGTTAATGTCCTAGGAGATCCGCTGCATCTAAAGCAGTAACATTTCTCCTACACATCTGGAGCGATACTAGTTATTTTTTCGTCCTTGGGGGAATTTTAAAAACTGTTTTTGAGGACTGTGGTTTAGATGAGGAGCTCATACTTAAGAAAAGCTGCTTGGAGGGAAGGAGAGGAAGGGAGAGAGTGTAGGGATTGAAGGATCATACAGAGCAGAGGGAAATGTGCCAGGGAGGCGGCAGAGTGCCAGATCCACATGGCAGAATAGCCTGCCTTTGCCGAGCGGTAAACACAGCAAGGTCCTTGGGAGGAGTAGCGGTGTGGCAGGTCGCAGGCAGCATCCTGGCCCTCGGGGGCTCTGAGGCAGTGGGAGTGCACCGATTTGAAGTAGGAAGGCTAGCTGAAGGGGAGATCTCCCAGCTTATAACCTGCAAGACCAGTTATTAAGGGTTCTGTGGGGCAACGAACATCTCCATGAATACCTTTGAAGACAATTCAAGAACTTGCTAAAATTCCTACATCTCCTCATTCATTAGATCAGATATTCAGAAGGCCTAAAATGATGAAGCCAGGTACTATTCAGTGAGGGCTTCCTACTGCAAAGTCTTGAGATAAACAGCCTCTTCCCCGTGCTGTTTTTTTTGTTGTTATTGCTATTTTGGGAGGCTTTTCCCCCTATGTTGACAAAGAGCTTCTCCAAGACATTAGCAAAGTGAAAGTGAAAGTGAAGTCGCTCAGTCGTGTCCGACTCTTTGCGACCCCATGGACAGTAGCCTACCAGGCTCCTCCATCCATGGGATTTTCCAGGCAAAAATACTAGAGTGGGCTGCCATTTCCTTCTGCAGGGGATCTTCCCAACCCAGGGATCGAACCCAGGTCTCTTGCACTGTAGACAAACGCTGTACCGTCTGAGCCACCAGGGAAGACAACATTAGCAAAGCCCATCTTCAAATACAAAAGCAGTCTTCAGCCCTCCTAGAAACCTCGCCAGACCACCAGTGCACTCTTGACAGGATGTGTTTGTTCCCTCATTTTATGTTTTCCAGAGGAATCTCCTTCCTTAATGTAATCAGAATCCAGAACCATACCCAACCAGGAATTCTGCAATAAAAGTCAAGGCTTCCTCTAGAAACTCCTGGGGAGGAGCAGATAACTATACACAGGGCTAGCAAACACATTGCTGAGCGTTAATATTTAGTGGCAAGATTTTTTTAATGAAGTTAAAAAAAATTTTTTTTCAGCCAAAGTAGGTATTAACTAAAGTGCTAAATGTGGGAATCACAGTTATCTTTAATGAAGTGTGCACAGCACACATGAAATATATAATTATCTCCTGAGTTTGCTCAGACTCATGTACCTGTATAACTTGAGAAAGATTCCTGTGTTGTCTGTAGCCTGGGGCTCTGCATTTTAATTGGGATGTGGGAAAATGGAAAAGCATAGCTCAACCCAAGTTATTTAAAGCCTCAAGAAAAGATTAAAGGAGTTGCAATGGTTTTGTTCTACTGCTGAGAAAGCTAAGGGAGGGCTACATAGTTGCTTTCAAATTCCATAAAGTTTAGTCCCAGGACACAGTTCTTCTGAACTCAGCCCTGGGTCCTTCCCACCTCGGAGCGCTTGAACCTGTTCCAGCTGAGAAGTACTATCCTAAGTGGAAAGTTGAGCCATACGTGTTCCCATTTCCCTGGAAGCTTCCTCCTGAGAGCCCATGTTGCTCCCACACCACCATCTCCCCACCTCGTCCTTTCCATTAGCATCACGCTGATTCCCTGAACTCCTAGCCACCCAGTCCTGGAGCCCTACCCATTTAATGCCCCACTAACTTGCTCTTCATCACCCCGGCGCCACACCCCTTTTGGGATCCTCTTTGGCCACCAGATGCGAAGAACTGACTCATTGGAAAACACCCTGATGCTGGGAAAGATTGAAGGCGGGAGGAGAAGGGGACAACAGAGGATGAGATGGCTGAATGGCGTCACCAACTTGATGGACATGAGTTTGAGAAATTCTGTGAGTTGGTGATGGACAGGGAGGCCTGGCGTGCTGCTATCCATGGGGTCACAGAGGGCCGGACATGACTGAGCGACTGAACTGAACTGGCTTCTTACTGGTGGCTTTGCCACAGCAGCCCCCCTGCCTCTGGCACTCCCCCATCCCACCACATGGTCATTTTCATGCTGCCCCAGAGCTCCCACCCCAAAACAGAAACGTAATGGTATCACTCCCCCACATAGACATGCTCAGTAGACTTTCTGCAGGCTGAGAGTTTTTCAGAATAATATTTTTTAAATATCTGTCTTGTCTCCTTTTAGCATCCAGATCTCCTTCGCATTGTTCTCAAGCCCCTTTACATCCTGACTTAGGGCCACTTCCCCACTCCCTAGCCCCACTGGATACTCTGCTCCAGGCTCATTTACTTGCTGAGTCCTGAGCATTTACTTGCTCAGTCCTGTTCGACTCTTTGTGACCCCAAGGACTGTAGCCTACCAGGCGCCTCTGTCCATGGAATTCTCCAGACCAAAATACCTCAGTGGGTGGTCATTCCTTTCTCCAGGGGCTCTTTCCAACCCAGGGACCAGACCTGGATCTCCCACTTTGCAGGTAGTTTCTTGACCATCTGATCCATCAGGAAAGCCCACTCCAGGCTTATCGGTCCCTCACAATTCCTTGAACATCCTCCCTCATCCTTGCCTTTCTATTGCTAACCCCTATGCTGGAATATCATTCTTGTCTCCTCCAAGTGATAGAATCTGAGTCATTTTTCACAGAGAGGATCAAAAGTCATCTTCCCTCTTAGGCCTTCCTGAGCCTGATAGCGCTCCGTCCTGAAACAGCGCTTGTCGCATTGTGTGCTCAGCTGTTCAGTCGTGTCTGACTCTTTGCGACCCAGTGGACTGTAGCCCAGGAGGCTCCTCTGTCCATGGGGATTCTCCAGGCAAGAATACTGGAGTGAATTGCCATGCCCTTCTGCATGGGATCTTCCCACCCAGGGATCGATCCCACAGCTCCTGCAGCTCCTGCAATGTAAGATCACTCTTTACCACTGAGCCCCCAGGGACGACCCACATGATTGCTTGCATACATTTTTGTCTTACTAGACTGTCAACTTCTTAAGAATAGGAACCATATCTTATTTACTTAGATTTTCCCCTAATATACTGTGCACAATATCTGATATATAGTAAATGTTTAAGAACTGTTGAGGGAAAGACTAAGCTCCCAGTTCAAAGAGTCTACAGTTTACCTCACATGTCCAGTCTGGCTGGGACCTGGCAGTGTTCAGCTTGGAGTAAGAGGCAGGATTCCAGGGATGGGTTAATAGGAAGTAAGCTACTATTGCCCGTAACAGCTCCTGCTGGGCAGAGTTTACATCCCAGGGTCTGGATCAAAGCAGGCAGTTCCTGCCCTGCCTCTTCTTAAGTGTCATAACTGGAGCAAAAGTCCTTCATCAGCCAGTCTGGCCACACCGCCGACACGTGGGTTGGAAAGCAGGGGCTGCCTGCTTCCTTCCAGGTTTCCATGGATACCGTGCCACCACGGATCCCCCGGGATTTGTCTGCGAGGGCAGCTGCCTCTGCTGGGCTACAAATACACAGCGAACAGGCAGGAGGGTAGGAAGGGAAAGGGAGAGGACAAAAGTGGGGAGGGCAGAAAGAATTAAGAGAGAGCGTATGGGCTGAGGTGCAGAGTGAGGAGGGTTGGTATTTGTTCCTACAGAAGAGAAAAAATACTTGAAAATCAAACACAAATCTTACGTTCCTTTCGCTAAATATTAAAGGTGAAAATTGCCAGTGGAAGACGGCCTTCCTTTCTGCAGCCAGGACAGAGCTCCTGGATATGTTTTGATCAGAAACCTCTAGGTCCATACTTCACAAACATAATTAGGCAGGCAAGCATTCTGACATGTGCTTATTTAACTAAATGCAAACTAGGCAGCCAACCTGTAAAAGTGTAATACAGTGTCTTTTTCTCCCTTTTGAGCATTTCGTTGATGGAACACGTACATTTATGCAGGCAACAACAGTCATTTATATAGTTGGCTCTTTATAAAGGAATGCTGCCCAGAGCTTCACAAAAACCCAGTGAGATAGGCAAGCTGGATATATGTAACTATAATATCTTGTTTCCTGAAGTATCAGAGAGTCCACTAAGACCCAGTTTCTTGGTGGAGGGAGAGTCAGGACTCCCACTCAGAACTCCAGCTTCTAAGCCTGGTGTGCCCACTCCCACATCCCCCCTTCCTGCGTGGCCAGGCTGCCAGCTGAGCCCCAGGCCACTTCTCAGTTGGATCACAAAAGATAACGACAGAGGGAATGCATGGTTTGGGTTGGGATGGGTACGTGGACAAAATTTTTACAGTTTTCTGGGCTTCTAAAACTCCACATTAAATATATGCAGGTCCAATCATCCAACCACTGGCTTATAAGTTGTTAATGTATTTCCTCTGAATTTACAAAGTTGGCTCTCTTGCCAAATTGCGCATGGCATTGACTGTGGTTCGTTGAGTGGATCAGTCTCCAAAATCAAGTTCATGGCTTCTGTGCCCATGAAGGTCTGTAAGTTTAGTTCTATGTGGCAGCCCATTGTCATGAGCCATAGGAAACCCCTGGATGCACACGCTCTCTCCCTTTTAACCAAGTTTTATTCGTTTCTCAAATATCTGCGTTTGTGGGTGTAGAGATGGCCTTGCATCACATTTGTGCATCATGACAGTTTCAGAAGAACTTTTCTGTTTCACACACCCAGTCCATACTCCCTGTCACCACAACACCGCCCTCCCGGCTGTGAGGCTGACAGGGCAGTTGGCACTCACTTTACAGACTAAGATGTGGAACTTGAAGAGGTTAAGTAATATGTCCATTAAACACAATAGGAATGTGGTGAATCAGGAACTGCTAAGTCCTAAACTAATCCCAAATCCAGAACTCTTGCCAGGAGGCTTGTTGATCTCTTTGCCCTCTCCCACACCCACCACAAAAACCCTGATGAGATGGGGAAATCCCTCACCATTGATGAACATAACTCAGAGCACAGGCTGGACTGTTGGTGAGGCAGTAGGGTCCACCTCTTGGGTGGAAAGTGGGGCCCTTGTCTGCAGTCATATAGCACCCTGGACTCCGAGATTGAACCTACCACTCTGCTGTGATTGTACATCCACTAATCTGTGCCTCTGATGAGGGAGCACAAGTTCTTAAACCTACATCCATGGATAATTAATGAATCCCCTGCCATTGAATTTTTTTTGCTGGGATAGAAGGTCCATACTTTTCATTGATTTTCAAAGAGTGCGTGCATGTGTGCTAAGTTACTTCAGTCGTGTCTGACTCTTTGTGACCCCATGGACAGTAGCCTGCCAGGCTCCTCTGTCCATGGGATTCTCCAGGCATGAATACTGGAATGGATTTCCATGCCCTTCTCCAGGGGATCTTCCCGACCCAGGAACTGAACCCCAGTGTCTCTATTGTCTCCTGCATTGGCAGGTGGGTTCTTTACCACTAGCGCCACATGCTGCTGCTGCTGCTGCTGCTGCTAAGTCACTTCAGTCGTGTCGGACTCTGTGTGACCCCATAGACGACAGCCCACCAGGCTTCCCCGTCCCTGGGATTCTCCAGGCAAGAACACTGGAGTGGGTTGCCATTTCCTTCTCCAATGCATGAAAGTGAAAAGTGAAAGTGAAGTCGCTCAGTCGTATCTGACTCTTCGCGACCCCATGGACTGCAGTCTACCAGGCTCCTCCATCCATGGGATTTTCCAGGCAAGAGTACTGGAGTGGAGCACCACCTGGGAAGCCCCCAAAAGAGTATGTGAAAGTCACTCAGTCGTGTCCGACTCTTTGCGACCCCATGGACTGTCCATGGAATTCTCCAGGCCAGAATACTGGAGTGGGTAGCCTTTCCCTTCTCTAGGGGATCTTTCCAACCCAGGGATCAAACCCAGGTCTCCCACATTGCAGGCCGATTCTTTACCAGCTGAGCCACAAGGGAAGCCAAGGAGTGTGAGAGGTTAAAAACCAGTGCTCTGCTCTGTCAGTGCACCAAGCTTGATAGGTTTCTCCAGTGCCCACCACAGTGCCTGGTATGTGAACAGTGCTGGCTGGGTGCATGCACGCCTGCCTCTGTTTCTCTGTCCAGTCCTAACCCCACAATTGACTGAGCTACTGTGAAAACTGAATGATGCACTAGACGGGATCCAAGTGATGAAACAGAACCTTAGGCAGAAATATTTGAAACTGAAAACTACCATCTCTCAAGGCTATAGATGTGATGTGACAATGCACACAACATTGCCCTTTCCGCTTCCTGTCCATTTACCACCCCCGGAAAGAAGAGGACCCAGGATCACCAAATTCAGCAAAGCGTGTAGAGAAAACGATGTGGCGTGTGATCTCAGTCCTGACTTGCTGTTACATGCTACATTTTATAGCTATTTCCCCATCAGAATTGTAAATCTACACACACACAAAATCATTAATTTTAAATGGAGCATATCAGAAAATCACAGCTCAGTGAAAAAGGGGCTTTTTTCTTGACAAACATTGAATAAGTTATACATGCACTTTGTGGTTCGAGAGACTGCACAAACGACAGGGTGATTTGAGACCTCAGTCCCTCCTGAGGGCTGGACTGATCTCAAGCAGGTAATTCAGAGTCAATGGTACCTGGCAAATGAAATCAAACACCCATCTTCTACTCTCTGGGTTTGGTAGATAAAAGATAATAAACCTGTCATAAACCAAGACAAAGGGCCACCAGGGAGTGACAAAGCCTTCTCAGGTTAAAAAGTTGGCAAAGAGTAGTGCAGATAGAGGACTGGCAAGCATGCCAATCCTCCCACTAATCCCTGCTGAACAGCCTAGAAGGAGCACTGGCCAGCCCCTTCAGCATGTTGGCAAGAGCCAAGCCCTGGCAGCCTGAAAAAGAGCAGAGAATGGGAGAAATGTGCTGGAGAACAGAGCTCTTCTGTCCGGCCAGCCTCCCCGCGTCTTCGCGGCCACCGCCTATCACTGGATGTTTTTATGCGGCTCCCGATAAGCTGTGTGCAAGAACTACCTGCAGGCGGACTCTGACTCTGGCGGTAAGTGCCAGCGGGTATAAAGTGTCCCGCCAAGGACACACTTTTACAACCCTGCATTCCTCCACCAGCGATCTGTGTTCTCTTCCTGATGAGATCAGAAAGAGGCGCAGGGTACAATGGGTGGATTGAAGAGCAAATCAAAAGTCCTAAGGTCTGGTATCTGTTTTGCAACTGCTGGACAAAAGACATCCTAGGATTCAGGAGGTCAGTTCAGCTTATTTCTTACACCATTTTGATAAGAAGAGGAGGAGAACTCTTTGTAGTTTTATTACCTCGTTTCTACATTATCTTATTTATCTTCACAGCACTGCAAAGTAAGCAGGCCTGGTAGCATGGTTCTGAGTGTGCAGATAAGAAATGGAAGATCAGAGACTGAGGAGCTTGCCTGGCTTCACACAGCAGTTTCAAGAGCTAGATCCCAAGTTTCCTGACTCCAAGTTCAGGATTCTCTCCAACAGTCTTTTCCTAGCAGATTGGAAGAGCTCTGCTCCCCCTTTCAACAGTTGCTCAAATAAGTCTTATACTTGTAGGTCATCTTATAGTGAAACTCTTTTATAAAGGGGACATTTTTTTAGCAGTTTGATAGATGAACCCTTTGAGTGAACCCCAAAGGTACTCATTTGGCACTCTATGAGTACCTCACTATAATGGTCTAAAGTAAGCTTTATTTTTAGCCATTTAATTATAAAATATAGCCACACGTATCAGTGTGGCTTTATGCCTTTAGTGCAATTACCCAATCTAGCCTTTGCAAAAATTTTTAAACATTTGAAAGATATTACTTAAGGAAAACTTGCATTATTCATTCAGTTCAAGAAATATTTATTGAACATCTATTAAGCACTATCCATGGCGTTAAGATAAAAGTAGTCAAGACAAGGTCCTTTCTGTAGAGCTTAAAACAGAGAAGAAGTCAAATGAGAATAGGTACAAGCATATATTCCTTGAAGAAATACACGGGGCCAAGGACAGAGGAGGCTTACAGCACAGAGAAAAGGCACCTTAATTCAGTGTCTGTGGTGAGAGAAGGCTCTCCAGCGGGAACAGCATCAATGCCGATTACTTAGGGGTAGGATATTACAGAATTTTTCTAGCCTCGACTACGTCTAGGGCCACTGAGACACTGACCAGCACTAAAATGAAGCATACCACGCCTTCTCTCACGCTTTACTTTATCCACACTGTCCCCTTAGCCAGAATATCTTCTCTTGAATTTGACTCCCATATCATCTTTTTTAATCCTTCAAGGTTCAGCTTTAACATTGTTTTGTCAGGAAGTTTTCTTTGATCTTTCAGAAGCAAAAAGATTCTAAACCCAAGATTCAAGTTCTATTACATTTCCCTCGATCCTTCGGCCCCTCAGTTGTATTCAGTCAGTAATAGATCTCAGTGTCCATACTTTAACATTTCAAGGATGTCATGCTGTACACTACTTGAGTGTTACTGGAAAAGCCTAAACAAGGCTCGTGATATTATAGTATCTCGGTCTTTAGTCAAAGCCAGAGGAAAAAGAGAGTCAAAGCTCCTTCTCTCAGTTCCGTTGGATCCCAGTCAAGATATCTAAGGTAGCCTGAAGGGCAACCACCATCTGAATTCTTGGCCAACTGGTGGCAAATGGCATGAAATCACGCTGATGTTGCCTTGCTGCTGCTGCTAAGTCGCTTCAGTCGTGTCCGACTCTGTGTGAGCCCACAGACAGCAGCCCATTGGGCCCCGCCATCCCTGGGATTCTTCAGGCAAGAACACTGGAGTGGGCTGCCATTTCCTTCTCCATGTTGCATTGCAGAAGACTTCAATTTTTTCACTCTAAAATTATATACTGGTTCTATTGGCCATCATCAAATCTTTACAAACGGGACCAAAAGAATTTTCTTCAGAGATACTGCGGGGACTAAAGAGAGAAACAGTGTTCATATTTTACAAACTCTCCGGATGTCCTCACGATAAGTTACAGATGTTTAATCCTAAATTAAGAAGCTAAACATAATGTGGACTCTACAAGTGGCAATTTTCTATAATTTGAGGAAAATATTTGATAGTTCAGTTACCACTAGAAATGGCTGGCAGCCATTCTGCTCTGTTGAACATCTTTTCAGCTTTTCATAAGGACCAGTTCATCCAGGGAAGAACAATAGTTTGGGTTTTTTTTTTTTTTTTTTTAATAAAATTAATCAAGAAACTGTCATTTGAAATTTCCTCTGGACATGCAGGTATTATCACAAGAAAAGTAATAGGAAATCGAGGGACCTGTATTCACATCTGTATTCATTCCATCGAACCATTTCCTGCTTTTCATATTTTGTGTTATTGCCTTGTTCCCCTTTGTTTTGAAAAGAAACTTCATCAGTTTTCCTGTGGCATGCCATTTTATCTCCTTATTCTGCTTGCAATAAGATATCAGCCTCATGTTGGCACAGCAACTTACAACAATGAGTCTTTGTTCCAAAAAACTTGCGTGAATAGTACATTATTCAAATAGAGAAGGAAGTGTGTTTCATTTGCTATTTGCCTAGTGAATACTGTCATGAGAGCAGGTGCTTTACAAAAGACAAAGTGGAGTAATAACACAGGGCGCTTGGAACTTGCATTTGACGTGAGGATCTCTGAGTATTTACCAAATGCTGGTTCATAAATCAACTTATTTCAGGTAGGATGTAAATACGGCTTTAAATTGATAGTCCACTTTATGGAACCTTCATGTCACCAAGCACTGTACAAGTGACTCTGTTGGATCTTCGAGGGCTTCTGAGGGAAGGTGAACCCAAAATGGGGGTGGGTTTAGGAAAGATCGGTGAGTTCTGAAGAAAAACAGCCAAAAAAGGTAATAGAAGAGAAACTGGGAAACTGAAAGCTAAAGAAACAAATTTCTTAGACAATTGACAGTTAACTCCAGATTGTAAATCAAATGCATACCTTACAGCTGTCAGAGTAAATGTTTTACTTGTCTCAAATGGGCTCTTATCTATGTCTAACACAATCGTGACATCTGAAGCTGGTTTTCCCTCATAGAAGAAAATTCCTCAATTTTTTAAAGATCTTAATAGCCTAGATAGCATTTTTATGTTCACAAAGTCGAAGTCTGCTTCATCCTAAATATAATCACACATAATTTGCCACACACCATCTTGATGTGAAAGTTGAAATCATGAAAAGCTCATTAACTCAGATCCCACTAAATTCTGAATCTGCGGGAACATAAGCAGAAATCAGTAGAAGATGATGCTTGTGCGGTCTGCCATGGCCCAAAGGAGCGGTCACGCCTGTGAGGGCCATGGGCGGCAGCCCTTCAGGGAACCCTGGCGCTGGGTCCACAGGGGCCTCTGCAGGCCTTCATGGACAGGGTTCTCACATCTTTTTTCTCGGGGAGATTTTGCTGAGCCCTGTGCTCAGAAATGAAATGGGAGGCAGAGAATCTGTAGGCAAATGTTCCAACCAATATTTCAGAACCAGGTGTCAGAGACCAAGCCTGCACAGGGGGAATTCAGCTTCAGCCTGAGATCCACGGCCATCCACTGCTCAGCTCCGAGCTCTCTGGATCTAAGCTGGTGCTGGCTGCCCCCGGGTATCCAACTTGGTGAAATACCAGGCACCATTCCACTCCCAGAGAGGACAGTGAAGCTCAGGAGGGTGGAGGCTGGTAGAGGGGGGGTAGTTGTTATTCTAAGAGAGGAAGGAGCGTGAAATAGGGCTGGGTAAAGTAACAGAGCCCCCGCACTCACACAGGGTGGTAGGAGGCAATGTGGGCTTGCAACGTTCTGGTTGTTACACCAGCCCTGGCCCACCTTAGGCCACGTGATCAGGGCCCAGGTGAGAGAGAGAGAGAAGACCATGACCAGATTCTAAGACAGCTGATTCAACAAATGCTTTAGCTCTGAGTCCTTGCCTCACACGGAGCGCGGTGGAACACTGAGGGACGGGGGCCTTCTCCCCATTCCACAGACAACACTGCCCCCTCTGAGCCACAGCTGAGCCACGGGGGTCATCAAGGAGGAGGCCAGGGTCAGGAGAAAAGAGGCAGAAGGGAGAGAGTCAGCCTCTCCCCGCGGACCCTCAGAATTACTTCAGGGAAGAAAGAGGACATTAAAGCTCTTTGAGAAAATCAGGCATTTGGGGTTATGTTTCAAATAACTTTATGTTTCTGAACATTTACAATTTCCTTCCATCTGCAATTTCCATTATCTGTTTCATAACAAATAAATGACAAGGGATTGTATATTTGTCTTCAGAGAACAAAAGGAGGACGTAAGACCAAGACTCACTCTGCAAACCTCATTGGCAGGAGCAGAAGAAAAGGGTGCAGTGAGCTGTTAGTGGGGAAAAAGATAACAGACCAGACTTTAGGTCCTGCATGAAGAGAGAAAGCAGAATGTACAGACCCTGAAGATCCCCAATAGGACTTGCCAATAATAATAATAATAGAAATGTTTTAAACACTAGGGTGGGAGAGGAAATTTTCAAATGTCATATAGGAGCAGACTGTATACCACCACTTATTGAGATTTATTCTCCCATTCAAACCAACATGGTTATTAACAAAAAATTTTTATACATAATGCAGTCATGTAGTTCGATATTTTTGTTGTAATCTCCTACATATAAACATCTAGGAATGGTTTTTGACAAAGAGATAGTTTCCAACAAAGGTCTGTCTAGTCCAAGCTGTGATTTTTCCAGTAGTCATGTATGGATGTAAGAGTTGGACTGTGAAGAAAGCTGAGCACCAAAGAATGGATGCTTTTGAATTGTGGTGTTGGAGAAGACTCTTGAGAGTCCCTTGGACTGCAAGGAGATCCAACCACTCCATCCTAAAGGAGATCAGTCCTGGGTGTTCACTGGAAGGACTGATGTTGAAGTTGAAACTCCAATCCTTTGGCCACCTGATGCGGAGAGCTGACTCATTGGAAAAGACCCTGATGCTGGGAAGAACTGGGGGCAAGAGGAGAAGGGGATGACAGAGGATGAGATGGTTGGATGGCATCACCGACTCAATGGACATGGGTTTGTGTAGACTCTGGGAGTTGGTGATGGACAGGGAAGCCTGACGTGCTGTGATTCATGGGGTTCCAAAGAGTTGGACACAACTGAGCGACTGAACTGAACTGAACTGAACTGATAGACCCTCTATTGCCAACCTTTTTTGAGCCATTAGTTCTGTTACTATGAGGCTTTGAAGTATTAGAATCACATTTCTTCTGGTATTCAGATCCTTATGGGGATTCAGACAGCTCTTTCCAATCCTCAAGACCAAATAGGGAGGTGATACTGTGTTCTGAATTCAGATTGCAAGAGATTTCTCTGTCAAGTCAGGAAACCAATACTGTCCAAACACAATAGAGACTCTAAAAGAAAAAGGGGCATGCATTTGCGTCTGGACCCAGCAGAGTACCCAGAAAACTTGCAGCTGCCTCCCACACTGCTTGGTTTTCCTGCAAGAACAGTACTGTTCATGATGAGAGTATAGTTTATGCATGAGGCAAAGGTACTCTACACTTCCGTTTTGCCTCCATCTCTAATCTCCAATTCTCACTCTCCTGCTTGAGTTCTTTGTAGCACCTCTGCAGTAACCTATGTTGGCTGTGGTTCTCTTCTTGGGAGTGGAGACTCTACAAGGAAGGAACCACAGAAGGATGACCTCAATTAAATGCACCAACTTCGGTGTTAGAGAAATACATCAACTATTTTACAAATGATCTACCAAACAAGACTTCCCTTTTTCTACTCTGTGCTCCCTTCTACTTCCTCCTTCACTCTCATATGTTAGGGCCTCTCTTATCTTTCCACACCATCCCTCCTTTCAGCTGAGCTCCCCAGGCCCCACAGCAGGCTGCCTCCACACTGACACTCAAGAATCCTCAACTCGCCTCTTTACTCCTTTGCCTGTAGCTCTCATCCCCCCTCTTTTATGTCTCTTGACTTGTTCCCAGGGAAATTTTATGCTTTCAAAATGCTCTCACATTCCTTATCTGTATTCAGTGAGTTAGCTTTCAGAGCCATGAGTTCAGGGTTAAAAATCAATGTGTTCACTGTGGCAAAGTTTCCATGCTTATTATGCCACCTGTTCCTAATCAGGTAATAAGATGGATTTGGAAATATACAAGGATACTATGGGTAGCACAGCATCTCCTTCAATTTTTTTTCAAATCCAGTTCTTCCCCAGTTGTGGGAAAGAACCTCTCTTGGCTTCTGTCTCTCCAAATGATTTTTCTGGCTCTCATATAGGATTTGAGCAAGAAGCAGAACATGAGAGATTGCCTCTGTCCAAAAAGCAACTGGTCAGAATCCAACAGTCCTCTAAGGATGGGGTCTATGAAAAGTTGAGTGATTGATTCCAACTAACCATGATCCAGCTCTCTATCAGGGTAGCTCTCTATCTTTTTACACACATAAGGAGCATTGTGCTGCTAAGAATTAAATTTTTCTGCCCAGTAGAAAGAATTTAATCTTTTTGCCCTCTCCCTGGGCTGTGTTAGCTTCCCTCTTCTCTACCTTACGGTGGTAACCTCTGTGGATCAGAATGACCCCTATCACTTTGCACTGGAATTATTAGTAGTGAGCTGTGTCCCTGTAGACCTTGAAATTCTTAGAGGCAGACTATTGCTCTCTCCCCCGCATCGCTACACTCCAAACTCTCCCTGCACCACCACTGCCTTTGTAACCAGGAAGGTCATAAGGAAGAGCTGCCAAGGGATCCCCCACTGCTAATGGGGAGAGACAGAGAAGGCAGGCAAGTGTGAGGATGTGAAATGGGAGCTGGAGATGAATAAGGATTTCAGGAGGGCAGGCTCAATCCAGTACACTGGCTTTATAATTAACAAAAAGATGACTTCCAGAAAAATCTTACCATCTACTTTAGCCATCTAGTTTTGTTTAAACTTAAGATATAATAATGTAAATAACCAGAGAAAAAGAATTCTGGTTTAAAAAAGCAGGATGCTTGACCATTTTGTGCCCGTTTCTACATGCCTCTTCTCCAGTTTACTTCTCTTCTGTTAATGGTGAGGATTAACCTATAGAGGAACACTAGGCTGGCTGACTCGTAACACAGACTTGAAGTCTCAAGCACGTCTTAATCTCTCTTATGTGAAATACAATCTCCTAGAAACAAAAGCAACTAGATTGTGCCAGCCATCTCAGAGACATGCCCATCAGATTCATTCCTGTTTAATATGTGCTTCTAAATTATTCATCAGCAAGACATAAAATAGTTCATTATGAGGTCTCATTGGATGTTAATTTGCAAATAAAAGTCAGGAAGGCATTTATATAAATAATTTTTGTAAGTTTAGGTATATAAAACATCTAAAATTTCAGAGAAAGGGTGAATAAAATCTTCTTGGGAAGAAAAATCCAAAGGCAATCACCCTGACTTGAAATAATTTTTATCACAGTCCATCTTCATGAGCTTCTTTAGTCATCTAAAGGGTGAGATTAGACCTCATTATGAACTACTTACATACATCATTTGAGATGATGGGAAAGTAATTTGAAGAATTTGGAGCCTGGTAATGAGTTTCCTTTGAAGTTGGAGAGGGGTGGCAGTGGGAACTGAATTTTAGATAATTGCTGGTTGTCTCCAAGGAGTCCAAATGTTGATGAAGCTTCTATGTTGAATAATTAAAGATGCTAACCTCAGAGAAAGATGGAGGGACATCGTCAGGAACCCCTGGACAATTATAAAGCCTACGTCGAGGTCAAACAATCCACTATTTAAATCCATTCCCCACTCCCCCTCTTTGCTCCTGCCTCTGTACTGGCTGTGTCTCTCATGGCAGGCTGAGAAGGACAACAGAAAGCCTGGAGAATGTAAGAAAACCTGCTTAGGGAACTTGACTCTGGCAGCATCCCACATGGAGGTTGTAAAACCTCCGCCTTCCTGCCTGAGGCACCCTTCTGCAGGGGGAGGGAGAGGGAGAAGATCCCTCTCCCAAGCTTGTTCAGGAAATCGACAAATGTTCGCCCAGCTCTTTGAAGTTTATAAGCTCTGCATCTGGGTAAAGTCCAATTAAAGCCTCCCTAGGAAGCCCTTTCCTAGGAGGAAAATGCAACACTGGACCTGGCTTTTTCTTCCCATTCATTCCAATCTCTGCTCTTCAGCTCATGAGAACTTTACTCCAGTTAATCATGCCTGGCCCAGAATATACTCCCAGGATCTACTACCAAGAGACGTCAAAGTCCATTTCCAGCGCTCCACATTTGCCTAAGGTAATGCTTACGCCAACCTAAAGTGCCTCTTGGCACAGCTGTGTGGCTCAGGGGACTTCTAATGGAAAGGAGAGGGACGTGTGCTCATTTCTCATGCCAGCCCCGAGCGCGTCCTCACGGCATTCTGCAGCCAGGCCAGCAGAGCACCTCGAGGTAATAGAGAATGAAAAGCGTGGCCCCTGTGGCCCGGGAAGCAAGGCCAAAGGCACGAGCTCGTATAACTAATTACATCTGCAATGACCTTGTTTCCAAACAAGGTCACATTCTAAGGTACTAGGGGTTAGGACTTTCACGTATGAAATCGGAAGGGGACACATTCAACCCGTGTTTGTGTGTGTGTGTGCATGCTAAGTCGCTTCAGTCGTGTCTGACTCTTTCTGAGCCTATGGACTGTTGCCCACCAGGCTCCTCTGTCCAGTGGGATTCTCCAGGGAAAGATACTGGAATGGGTTGCTACTTCCTCCTCCAGGGGGGTCTTCCGGACCCAGGTATGGAACCCGAGTCTCCTGCAGCTCCTGCACTGCAGGTGAATTCCTTTTTTCTTTCTTTTTTTTTTTTTTTTTTTTACCCACTGAGCTATCAGGGATGCCCCAGGGCAACCCACAACAACGTCTAAGTCCGTAATTCCCAAATCCTGGTCCAGAGCTGAGGCAGATGACAACTGCAACTCCATGGCAGATAAATCTCTCCCCAATAAAGTCTTGTCTGCTGTGCTTTAGGCATCACTAGGTGACTCTGGCTTTTATAAAGAGAGCTTCCCACATCCCTTCCTGCATCCCTTCACATCCTTTCCACAGGCCAGACACTGGTCTGCCACTATCTGCTCTTCTCCAATCAAGAGAGGGAGCAGAAGAAACAGCTGAGAGGTGGGGAGTGGGAGTGCAGCCTCTAGTTTTTTTACCTCTCTTGGCCCACCCAGAATCTGGACCCTTTCAAGGAATGGGCCAACAGAACATCTTTCCTGGGTGCCAACCTATTACATCACATGAACTCTTCAAATTACCAAAAATGAAATAATACAAAGACAACTATATTTACCAGGATGAGTGGGATTGTGCAATCCTCAGAGAGGATGTTCAAATAACAACAGATGTCTCCCTGATTGTCTTCGGAGAGAGCAGATCCACTAACTAAAGGATTTTGGTATTGCCAAATAGCGGTTTTGAGGCTGCAGCACCACTTAATAGTTCAGATCATTGAAGTCAGACTGCGTTCTCCCACCAATTTTCCTCCTCTGACTTCTCTACTCAATAATGACCACCCCTCCTCCAACAACAAAGGGCTTCCCTGGTAGTTCAGATGGTGAAGAATCTGCCTACTATCTAGGAGAAGCAAGTTCGATCCTGGATTGGGAAGATCCCCTGGAAAAGGGAAGGACAACCCACTCCAGTATTCTTGCCTGGATAATTCCATGGACAGAGGAGCCTTGTAGGTAGGCTACAGTTCATGGGATCACAGAGTTGGACACAACTGAGCAATACCACTTTCTCCTCCAACAAAGGCTGAATGGACACTATTACCAGTGTGAATGTAGTTATAACTTATAGCCTCTAGCACCCCAAGTACCACCCCACACAGGATATTCCAAGTTCAGTAAAGTAACACCAGGTACAGTGTTTCCATTTGTATGGAAATCACGATGAGAGACTGGATGTTTCACAGTGAATCTGATTTTTAAGATCCCAGAAGCTGGGCATTTGGGCTCCACTTCATATCAGAGAACAGAAATCTTCAAATCAAACTTGCAGCAAGAAAACAAGTATCTAAAAGGTGACATTAACTAAAACTGTACTTAATCATTCTAACATTCAACAATTTAAAATCTATCTTTATAAACACACATGGGTTTACAGTTGCTGACCATGTCTTAGGAAGGATGATCCTGCTTCCTACCTTTAGAGTTATATTGTCGTTTCATAAGTGAAACAATGATGAGGAGAAATAATTGTTTATTTTTAATGTCCTTACTTGGCAAAAACAAACATTGGCAATCCTAATGATTTATCCCCTCTGTCTACACACACACACACACACACACATGTATGTCTACTTTTTTTTTTTCTTAACTGGGCTATGACATTCAGAAATCTGTAAGCACCGGCCAAAATAAACAAAAAACAAAAACCCAGAGATGGTTCAGAAGATACAGTATGCTGTAAAAAGAAAAAAAGAAGTTTAGTAAATATCTGAGGACGTAAGTAAAATAATAGACCTGATCAAGACATTCCTGCTGATTGCACAGCCCTGCCCAACTACAGAGACATAGTTTTATAACCTCATGTAAAACAGAATCCATCTTTATGCCTCCCCTTCGTTGCTTGCTGCCACCATGACCTCTATGCGCACTACAATATTTATTCCTCTCTGCGACTGCTAGCCGGTGAGTAGACTGTCTCGGACTGTCTAGAGAGCAGGAAGCAGATGGAATATAAATACAGTTGAGGAGCTCTGGAGGCAAAGCTACAGCCGGGACAAGAAAGCCAAGAAATAAACAAATAGGAAGGAGACTGGTCTTTCTGCCTTTCACCCTCAGCTCTGAGAGATAAGGCTCAAACAGCGAGACGTTGACCGGGCTCAGTTTCAAATTCTACCCTGCCTTTACTCCAGTGTAGCTTTTCCCTTTGAAAAATCTATCTCTGCATTTTTTAAAAAGAGTGATCAAAATAAGTTCTTAATAATCGATTACAATCCATTTCTGATGCTATAGTCAATATTATCTCAGAGATGAAGAGTATTCTTGCAAGCATCTGAAATCAACTTCAGCATAAACATTCCACGTTAAAGGTAGGAACAGTGACTCAGTCGGATCTTAAATGTATTGAAGCAGAGCCTCAGGCCCAGGTCTTGGAATGACTCTGAAGTGATTGGAAACCCTAACTATATGGCCTTCATCATTCTTCATGTGTCTACTGTCCTCATTCTTTCCTTCCCCCTTGTCAAACCCATCTCTAATGACAGAATCTAAAGCCAGGCATCGGGACTGGTGGTCCAGTGGTTAAGGCTCCGTGCTTCCCCTGCAGTGGGGACAGCTTCAGTCCCTGCCTGGGGAACTAAGACCCCACATGCTGTGTGGGGGCAGTCATCAATAAAGAAACAAGCTGCACTGAGTGGCTTTAAAGGTTAAAAGAATAAAACCAGTCATGCATACCTCATAAGAAACTGATGCCAAAGCAATTGTCTCTAACTGTACAGCATTATTCTTATTACAAATACTTCAGACTCAAAGCCAATTCCGTTTGATTTTCCTCACTACAAATTTCTCCCTTAAAACCTCCTATTACAACTGATGTGTCTTCAATAACTCCTCGCCTTACCCCTAGACTAAATGCTGGCTCCTCCTAAGGATTTGCGAGGTGATTGGTATGAACAATGCTGGAGCAGAGTTACCCAGATTCAAATCCTGACTTCTCACATCCTAGCTGTTTGACTTTGCCCATGCTCATTAGTCTAAGCCTCCGTTTCCTCATCTGCAAAATGAGAATAATACCAGTGCTACCTTCTTCAGAAGATTATTGTGAAGCTTGACTCTGGTAAAGGAAAAACTCGTGAAACAATGGCCAACACCGGCTAATATTAGTACTTTCCATTTATGGTCAGAAATTATTAATGTGGATATATGTTCCTTGATACTAAATAAATAAAATCCTAAAAGCAACTGGTTCAGTAGAAAATAATAAATAATTTAAGAAGCCTCTTATTTCTTAAGGTCAGCATCTTTTTACAGAACTCTTTCTCCATGATCATTTTATACCATATAAGACTATCTTGGTGACATTTTTTTAAATACAGTGTTTCAAAGAATCTTTAGGTAGAAATATATGTAGGACAAGAAAGTCTCAAATTTTAACCCTTTTTCCAATATAGGCAATTATCATCTGTTGTTACTAATCTAAAACCTTAATGCATCTAGTATATTCCGATCCGATGCATGCCTTACTTTCTACAAAATCTGTCTCAGTCTCCAGGCAGTTTTCTGTGAACATGTCCCTGTGTGTCCACTGTTGTACTGTATACTGTATTTTCAAAGTACTGTAAGATTCTAAATATTTTTTTAAAAACTCATCTGTTTTAAAATATCGAATAAGAAGATTTTTGAAGGGAAGAAATGGCATTCAATGAGTTAGCAAAGCATGAAAATAGTTGACTTCATCTTAAAATAATGCTTACAACACTTCACAGCTCAAATATGGCACAGTGGTCAACAAGAAGAAACTCACGCCTAGAAGACAATGCCCTCTGGCTTTGCAAGTTGTGTGTCTTACTGTGACTCTAGACAACTCAACAAGATACGCTTTGATATTACCTAACTCAGTGCATTTAAATGTCAAAAGAATCATAAGAATGGTAGGGCCAAAGGGGAAAGGTGAGAAACTCTTGTACTCCTCCAATAGCCCAGTATAAGCAACATCTTGCTTGGTCTTCACAAACAAGGCAGAAGGCAAGGATTAATTCTAACTTTAACTGCATTTGCATTTTGCATTAAATATAAACTGGTAAAAATAAATTTTCTTATGTTTTGATTTGTACCTGTGAAAGAGCAAAGTCTGAGCAACAGAGCAATGAGTATTCCCTGCCTGAGGGAATGGGCTTTTACTGAATGTCTAAGCCGGCCGTGGTTTCCCATCTTGTCCTTCAGGTCAAATCATAAAGCCTGCTGGTACAGCTTTTCTGCAAAGTTCAGCTCAGAATATTTAACAACAATGGATGGTATATGGATTAACTGTCAAAGATTCTGAGATGGTTGACTGTTTGATCAGGTTGAGGAAGCTGCTATTGTTGAATCACCAAACATAAATTATTCCATCCGCTCTGTGTAACCACCTTAGGTCTCCTATTTACAGAAACCATTTTCCCTTGTATTGCCACTCTCCATTGTCCTCCAAATAACCATCATGTTTTAATCATAAAGTCTTGAATTTTCAAATGGATTAAAGACCTAAATGTAAGCCAAGAAACTATAAAATTCTTAGAGGAAAACATAGGCAAAACACTCTTTGATGTAAGTCACAATAAGATATTCTATGACACACCTCCTGCTGTAATGGAAATAAAAACAAAAATAAACAAATGGGACTTAATTAAACTTAACAGCTTCTGTACAATGAAGGAAACTATAAGCAAGGTGAAAAGACAACCCTCAGAATGGGAGAAATAATAGCAAATGAAACAACTAACAAAGGATTAATCTCCAAATTATACAAGCAGCTCACATAGCTCAGTACCAAACAAACAAACCAATGAAAAAGTGGGCAGGAGATCTGAAAAGACATGTCTCCAAAGAAGATGTAGATGGCTAATAAACACATGAAAAATGCTTCACATCATCCTGTCATTCAATATTAGAGAAATACAAATCAAAATTACAGCGAGGTATCATCTCACACCAGTCAGAATAGCCACCGTCTAAAAGTCTACAAACAATGAATGCTGGAGAGGATGTGGAGAAAAGAGAATGTCTTGCACTATTGGTGGGAATGTAAATTGATACAGCTACTATAGAGAACAGTTCAGAGATTCCTTTAAGAAAAAACCTAGGAATAAAACTATTATATGACCCAGCAATCCCACTACTGGAAACCCCCAGGAAACCATAGTTTTTAAAAAGACACATATACCTCATTGTTCACTGCAACACTATTTACAATAGCTAGAACACAGAGGCATTGATTGATGAATGGATAGAGCAGAGTGGATAAAGAAGTGGTACATATACACAATGGAATATTGCTGCAAAAAGGAGCACATTTGAGTCAGTTCTAATGAGGCGGATGAAACTAGAGTCTATTAAACAGAGTGAAGTAAGTCAGAATGAGAAAGACAAATAACATATATTAACACATAAATTATATATGGATTCTAGAAAGATGGTACTGATGATCCTATTTGCAGGGCAGTAAAGGAGGCGCAGACATAAAGAACAGACTTTTGACCACAGCGGGGGAGGGAGAGGGTGGGATGACTTGAGAGAGTAGTATTAAAACATATACTCTACCATATGTAAAACAGATAGCTAATGGGAATTTGCTATGTAATGCCGGGAACCCAAAGCCGGTGCTCTGTGACAACCTGAAGGGATGGAGTGGAGAGGGAGGTGGGAGAGGGGTTCAAGAGGGAGGGGACACGTGTATCCCTAAGGCTGTTTCATGTTGAAGTATGGCAGAAACCATCACAATATTATAAAGTAATTATCCTCCAATTAAAATTAAATTAAAAAAAATAATAAAGTCTTGAGCTTTCAGCCATCCCTTCTGAGTCAATCTTTAGGGTCTGTGTTATGATCAGAGGGAAGGTAATCTGCCTAAAGCCTTGGATTTGGCTGGGAATCACCAGTCATCACAAGCCTGTGAGTGTAACAGAGACATTTTAATAGTTACTTTAAGGAAAGATCAATTGGGAAGCTGGGAAGAAAAACCAGGCTAAGGGGGAAGAGTAGAGATGATGACTATCTTCTAAGCCTCAAATTAAATCCAGCAGTTGGGCCAAAGACCTTATAAGTACTTTAGAAGAGATTTTAGAAAATATAGACTTTACAATTTCTTTGATTGCCATCTCTCTGACTTAAACACATTTGAAACACACTAGGAAAAAAAGCATTGCAAACATCCCTGTCTTAAGGCAATGTTTAAAAACCATGCTGCATTTACCCAACTTTTCACTTGGAGAAAGAAAATAAAGACTACTTTAATATGGGGCTACAAAATGTCCAACTCCATTCCCACCTTGGTCTTGACTCACTGGGAGTTTCTGAGAAGGTCCTTGAACCTGTATCTCCAACACATTCCTCCTCTACCTGAAAAGAAGGTAATTAAAACAGCTCTCTCATACCTCACAAGTAAGTCGTAAAGATTAGAACATTGAATTTCAAAGATGAAAGCCTCAATATAAATTCCGGCTTTATTGTCAAGACATGAGTGTGAACTCCCAGAAATGTGCTGCTTAAGCAATTCCTACCTGTCAGCAAATCTAAACTGGGATGACCTTGATCTGCAGAGGGAAGGACAGCAGTGCCTTGGACTAGGAAACACAAGATCTCAGGGGCATTCCTTTTTAGAACACCACTTCACTGTCCATCTCAGGTAGCTCACCATAAAGATGAAATGCCACAATTTAATGCGTACCTGCTACTCTCCCTACCACCACCACCTGCTAACCCCACAAAAGAAAAAAGTATTTATCCTGCCCCTAAAATGTGCAAGGTTGTGCCTGGGACTTGAAATATAGAAATTAAATAATATACTATTCTTATCTCTTCAGAGTTTGTGCTAAAATAAGAGACATATGTATTCTGTACATAGTCTACTAACAGGTGGGTCTGACAAAGCTTAAAGTATCCCCCCAAAAGATCCTCCACAAATGAAAACAACCCAATCATTTGTAGCTTTGCTGCTGACATCCATTAGCAATGACTGAACTTGCCATGTGCTATGATAAACTCAAACTTTGCCATTTTTTCCTATTCTCAAATCAAAAAGATATCAGTGAAATATGAATCTACAACTGCTCCAAATTATCACTGAAGATATTGTTTTCAGGGACTAAGATGAAACCTCCATCACTCTGATCTCAGAATCAGCAAGCTCAAGCAGCTCCTACAACCCAGATGACAAATGCTTGCATCAACGTTTGATAGCTGACTAGCCTCCAGATAATTTTCAGCATGGCCAAGGGCATAGGGAAAGAACACTGTGTGTGTGAGCGCACACCAGGGACAGACAGTGTGCCGTATTGCCCTACCCTGCCTTGGGTCCCTGCCTTCCTGCTAACCATTTGGTGGTGAGTGAACCATTTGGGTACTGCCTCAGAAAGCATGTCAACCTCTGCCTAAGCCACTTAAAGCAGCTGTCCCAACCCTGTTTAAAAGGTCACCAGGCCCCGAACTCCTTTAGAAACCCAATTCCAGCATCTGACCAATTTACATCTGGGAAAAGCTTTCTTATGTGGAAATAGAGAATTACAGTTCAGCTCATTTTCTCGTAATCCACAGCTAATTGCTGTCACACTTTTAATTTTCCAACCTCTATCATGAAAGTTTGACTTTCCTCAAAGGACATTTAAAAACTGTTGATTTTATTCTCCAAATACCCTCTAGTTTTTCTCCTGTGTCTTTTTTGAAATGCGGATTTAAGCTAGCCAGGAGAATGTGGGTATTCATTTCCTCATCTATAAAATGAGACAAGATGATTCCTAAGATTCCTTTTGCTAAGGATCTTAATTCTTGAGAAACTCTGCACAGTAGTCTAAAGCAGCAATCAGCAGACTTTTTTTGTAAATGGTCAGAGAGTAAACATTCTAGGCTTTGTTGTAAGACCATAAGGTCTCTGTTGTAACAGCTCAGTAGGGCCCACTCTAGGGAGAAAAAACAACCATTGACAATACATAAGCAAGTGAGTGGACTGTGTTTCAATAAAGCTTTATTGATAAACACAGGAGGCAACTGGACTTGGCCTATAGGCCCTAGTCTGCCTAAATTAAAAACCAAATTATTTTTCTATACATTCATGCCACCATTCCTGTCCTTCTATCCAGGCTCAGATTTTCTGAAATGACCCACAACCATTTAGCTAGCAATCAGTGGACTTAGGAAATCCTCAATTGCTCCTGTATATCACACACACACACACACACACACACACACACTTTTTCCTTTCTGCTCCAACACTGATGCTGCCCGCACCCCCCCCCCCCCCCCCCCCCCAACACACAC
>SJXQ01010248.1:0-61275 GCA_006408695.1 Aepyceros melampus | reverse complement strand
AGCACTGTAAGAAACCCCCTGCATTAAATCCTTCTGTTCTTAAAACATCAAGGGCTATTTGTTTTCCTGATTGGACATTACTGATAACATCTACTATAGTCCCTGGGGCTGAGGGGACATGAAGGAAAATGAATGAGACTTGAACCCAGTTTGCCCCGGAATCATTAAGGAGAGGCGGCCTGCTTGAGTTGTCTCCAAAGAGGAAATAGCAACTTCTAGAGACACATCACCGGAGCAGGAAGAGAATAAAGAATACCCCAGCCTCTCTCTCCTCCTGACACCTCACCTTCTTGCTGGTACCTCCCATGGGCCACACCCAAGCAGAACACAGAGTGCAAGGAAGCCCAGGAGGGGCAATCTTCAGGGAGCAGGCTCTGGGACACAGAGCGGGAATGAGAGCGGTGGCAGGGAAGAGCCAGCACAGCCAGAGAGCGCTTCCGGTCGGGGTTCACTTCCCCCCAGGGCGCTAAGCTGGGGTCCCCCCAGTTGGTGGCTCCTGCCTGCCACTGTCTCCC
The DNA here is from genome assembly GCA_006408695.1 of Aepyceros melampus. Taxonomy (NCBI): domain Eukaryota; kingdom Metazoa; phylum Chordata; class Mammalia; order Artiodactyla; family Bovidae; genus Aepyceros; species Aepyceros melampus. Next base: position 60,760 of record SJXQ01010248.1, on the reverse strand, counting down.
TCGAGGGTAGTTCCGGATCACTATATAGATAGATAGATGTGTGTGTGTGTATATATATATATCCTTATCCTATATATATATGTTGCAGATAATAGTAGTGCCTATACTCAGTTCAGTTCAGTCGCTCAGTCGTGTCCAACTCTTTGCAACCCTATGAATTACAGCACGCCAGGCCTCCCTGTCCATCACCATGGGTTTGAGTGTACTCAAACCCATGTCCGTTGAGTCGGTGATGCCATCCAGCCATCTTATCCTCTGCCATCCCCTTCTCCTCCTGCCCTCAATCTTTCCCAGCATCAGGGTCTTTTCCAGTGAGTCAGCTCTTCCCATCAGGTGGCCAAAGGATTGGAATTCCAGCTTCAACATCAGTCCTTCCAGTGAACGCCCAGGACTGATCTCCTTTAGGATGGAGTGGTTGGATCTCCTTGCAGTCCAAGGGACTCTCAAGAGTCTTCTCCAACACCACAGTTCAAAAGCATCAATTCTTCAGCACTCAGCCTTCTTCACGTCCAGCTCTCACATCCATACATGACTACTGGAAAAACCATAGCCTTGACTAGATGGAATTTTGTTGACAAAGTAATGCCTCTGCTTCTAAATATGCTGTCTAGGTTGGTCATAACTTTTCTTCCAAGGAGAAAGCATCTTTTAATTTCATGGCTGCAATCACCATCTACAGTAATTTTGGAGCCCAAAAGAATAAAGTCTGACACTCTTTCCACTGTTTCCCCATCTATTTCCCATGAAGTGATGGGACCAGATGCCATGATCTTCCTTTTTTGAATGTTGAGCTTTAAGTCAACTTTTTCACTCTCCTCTTTCACTTTCATCATGAGGCTCTTCAGTTCCTCTTCATTTTCTGCCATAAGGGTGGTGTCATCTGCATATCTGAGGTTATTGATATTTCTCCCAGAAGTCTTGATTCCAGCTTGTGCTTCCTCCAGCCCAACATTTCTCATGATGTATTCTGCATATAATTAAATAAGCAGGGTGACAATATACAGCCTTGGTGTACTCTTTTTCCTATTTGGATCCAGTCTGTTGTTCCATGTCCAGTTCTAACTGTTGCTTCCTGACCTGCATACAGATTTCTCAAGAGGCAGGTCAGGTGGTCTGGTATTCCCATCTCTCTCAGAATTTTCCACAGTTTATTGTAATGAAGAAAACAGCAGTGCAATGTAAGGTTGAAATGCGATGATGCAAAAAAAGCACTTAGCCAACCTATTAACTGTAATTACTATTACTACTGTTACCATTGAGCAACATTTCAAATGCTACTAGAAGAGTCTTTTCATCACCCAGACACAACCTCCACTTCTGGATTATAGGGAAAGGGCCCATCAAATATATAATCTTTACTAGGGTACTAGTGTGTCTGCTCCTTTTCCTGTCATGCCAACCTGAGTCATGTGAACAACCTAAAAGAAACCAGAGGACCCTCCTCCTCCTCCTGAGTCTGCCAACAACAGCCCCAGGGAGAGAGCTCCCTTCATCCTAGCTTCCAGCCTCACCCAATGGGCTGGCTCTACGGCCAGTAGAACCAAAACTCCTCCACCCCCACCAGGTCACCCAGCCATCTAAAGGAAAATCATTTCCTGTTCGCCTTTGGGCTCCCATTCATTTTCTGCTGGGAGAGGCTTCCATATGTGGTAGTTGAGGAAGGCTGTTGATAGAGAAGAAAATGCTAGGGTTAGACATTACCTCCACACCCGCCCTGTCTTTTCTGTTTTCAGATAACTCTTACCAATCATTGTCAACCCTTACATCTCCCTCAACAACTCCTGCTAATCTTCTTCAGTTCAGTTCAGTCGCTCAGTTGTGTCCAACGGTTTGCCACCCCATGAATAGCAGCATGCCAGGCCTCCCTGTCCATCACAAACTCCCAGAGTTCACTCAGACTCACGTCCATCGAGTCCATGATGCCATCTAGCCATCTCATCCTCTGTCATCCCCTTCTCCTCCTGCCCTCAATCTTTCCCAGCATCAGGGTCTTTTCCAATGAGTCAACTCTCAGCATCAGGTGGCCAAAGGATTGGAGTTTCAGCTTCAGCATCAGTCCTTCCAATGAACACCCAGGACTGATCTCCCTTAGGATGGACTGGTTGGATCTCCTCGCAGTCCAAGGGACTCTCAAGAGTCTTCTCCAACACCACAGTTCAAAAGCATCAATTCTTTGGTGCTCAGCTTTCTTCACACTCCAACTCTCACATCCATACATGACCACAGGAAAAACAATAGCCTTGACTAGATGGACCTTTGATGGCAAAATAATGTTTCTGCTTTTGAATATGCTATCTAGGTTGGTCATAACTTTCCTTCCAAGGAAGCAACTTTTAATTTCATGGCTGCAATCACCATCTGCAATGATTTTGGAGCACCCAAAAATAAAGTCAGCCACTGTGTCCACTGTTTCTCCATCTATTTCCCATGAAGTGATGGGACCAGATGCCATGATCTTCCTTTTCTGAATGTTGAGCTTTAAGCCAACTTTTTCACTCTCCTCTTTTACTTTCATCAAGAGGCTCTTTAGTTCTTCTTCACTTTCTGCCATAGGGTGGTGTCATCTGCATATCTGAAGTTATTGATATTTCTCCCGGTAATCTTAATTCCAGCTTGTGTTTCTTCCAGTCCAGCGTTTCTCATGACATACTCTGCATATAAGTTAAATAAGCAGGGTGACAATATACAGCATTGACGTCCCCCTTTTCCTATTTCCTTTTAATATAATCTTGTAGTCACCTATATTCTTTGCCTAAAGACATGGTAGCAAAGTAGGACAAATAAGTTTTATCTGACATTTTGTCTTGGAAGCACGGGATTTTATAGAAAGTGGACAAAGCAGTACTTGAGATGCATGCATAGCAAAACCAAGCAAATGAAAAAAGTGAAGACAAAAGGGAAGGAAGTGAGGAGGGGAGGGAAAAAGAAGGAAGGAGGAAAAGATGGAGAGAAGATGAATACTATGAAATAGCTGCACTTTGATATTTCATAACAAGTTTGAATTAATAATCAGGGCAAAACAAAAAATCTTGTTCAGTTCAGTTCAGTTCAGTCTCTCAGTTGTGTCCGACTCTTTGCGACCCCATGAATCTCAGTACACCAGGACTCCCTGTCCATCACCAACTCCCGGAGTTCACTCAGACTCAAGTCCATTGAGTCCGTGATGCCATCCAGCCATCTCATCCTTGGTTATCCCCTTCTCCTCCTGCCCCCAATCCCTCCCAGCATCAGGGTCTTTTCCAATGAGTCAACTCTTCGCATGAGGTGGCCAAAGTACTGGAGCTTCAGTTTCAGCATCATTCCTTCCAAAGAAATCCCAGGGCTGATCTCCTTCAGAATGGACTGGTTGGATCTCCTTGCAGTCCAAGGGACTCTCAAGAGTCTTCTCCAACACCACAGTTCAAAAGCATCAATTCTTCTGCGCTCAGCCTTCTTCACAGTCCAACTCTCACATCCATACATGACCACAGGAAAAACCATAGCCTTGACTAGACGGACCTTAGTCGGCAAAGTAATGTCTCTGCTTTTGGATATACTATGTAGGTTGCTCATAACTTTTCTTCCAAGGAGTAAGCGCCTTTTAATTTCATGGCTGCAGTCACCATCTGCAGTGATTTTGGAGCCCAAAAAAACAAAGTCTGACACTGTTTCTACTGTTTCCCCATCTATTTCCCATGAAGTGATGGGGCCAGATGCCATGATCTTCGTTTTCTGAATGTTGAGCTTCAAGCCAACTTTTCCACTCTCCTCTTTCACTTTCAACAAGAGGCTTTTTAGCTCCTCCTCACTTNTGGGGAAACATTAGAAACAGTGTCAGACTTTGTTTTTTGGGGCTCCAAAATCACTGCAGATGGTGACTGCAGCCATGAAATTAAAAGACACTTACTCCTTGGAAGAAAAGTTATGACCAACCTAGATAGTATATTCAAAAGCAGAGACATTACTTTGCCAACTAAGGTCCGACTAGTCAAGGCTACGGTTTTTCCTGTGGTCATGTATGGATGTGAGAGTTGGACTGTGAAGAAGGCTGAGCACGAAGAATTTATGCTTTTGAACTGTGGTGTTGAAGACTCTTGAGAGTCCCTTGGACTGCAAGGAGATCCAAACAGTCCATTCTGAGGGAGATCAACCCTGGGATTTCTTTGGAAGGAATGATGCTGAAACTGAAGCTCCAGTACTTTGGCCACCTTATGTGAAGAGTTGACTCATTGGAAAAGACCCTGATGCTGGGAGGGATTGGGGGCAGGAAGAGAAGGGGACGACCGAGGATGAGATGGCTGGATGGCATCATGGACTCAATGGACGTGAGTCTGAGTGAACTCCAGGAGTTGGTGATGGACAGGGAGGCCTGGCGTGCTGCGATTCATGGGGTCGCAAAGAGTCAGACAGGACTGCGCGACTGAACTGAACTGTGCTGATCTGAAACTGGAGGACTTTATATTTTTCCCTAAAGTGAGAGTAACTGACATTTTATTTACTTCATCACAAATATATGGAGAATTATATTTGTGAAATGTATTTTGAGAGTGTGCTTTCATTAGAAATGAGTCTTTTCTAAAGTTTGAAAATGTCATATAATGTTGGAAGAGTAAATAAGAGCAAAACTATCTAAGCCTTCACATTAAAGACGGATGGAAATAAGTTCACTAGCAGAGATTTCGGCAAATACGTAATTTCAAAATAATATGAATAGTGATGTGGAACAGAAAAAAATCAGAATAAGAATGATATGTGCAAGACTGGATATGTATTATATTTGTAAATTAATATGAATGATTGCAATTATTGAATGTGATGTTAAAAATCTGTATAGGAATAGTATAAATAGCATTTACATGAAGGTCACAATTACTACCAAAATTTCTGGCTTTGAGTTAAAAAGCAGAAGCATAACATTCTAATCTAGAACTATGTGAAGCATTAATGTGAGATGTTAATGCCTCAAAATATATGAATAGTGAAATGTCCGAGTGTATTTTTTAAAGACAGCATTTCAAATTATCTAAATGCAAATTAACCTGATATATGCACATTACATTTAAAAATAAAATAAAATTAGTTTAAAATGAAGGGACCATTGCTTTACAACAGGGAACACCCTTATACAGCTATGCTTTGGATTTTCGAACATATGTTCAAACATCTGAACAATGATATGGTTGATTTCACAAACTCTAATTGTGTCCAGAGTTACACATTCATCATTTTTAGCAATTTGCAATGTTGGCTATTTTCAAGTGACTGCATAGAAACTTTTTGGATGTTCATACATAATGATTTTTATCACCTGCATAAAAAGTGAATTATAAATCAATTTAACATGAAATGTGTACAGTTATATTTCTATCTAGTAAAGAAACAGAAAAATATATATAAACTCAGTGTGGAAGAGAAAAAACTCATTCAGCCTTCTTTTCTTTTTGTCTTCAAATGTTATTTGTGTACAGTTTCCAGAACATAGTTTTGGCACTACAAACACTAATTTGAATAAGGGAACACATTTTAAGTGGCTCTTTTGCTTTTCGTGCCAAGAAATGTCAGATGTGCCACACATAGGAATCCACAGTAGATAGGGCTTTTGGAGTCCTTATTAAACTAGGTATTAGAAATTTGTGAAAGACTAGAAAACATTTTTCTGAAAAGTTCGAATCAAAGAAAACTTCAACAGTTGTTTGGTGATGTCACTGAAATACATCTAATTAAATACACCGTTTTCCAACTTTCTTTTACATCCTAGAAAGAAATGTAACTACATCACTCTGCATGAAAACACAAACTCTGAACAACCTATTTCCACATATTCCAGAGTCTGTGCACAATGACTACATATTAATACAAATGTGAAAGATGTGGTTAAGTAAATATGATGCCTACTACAGAAAATCATGAGTATGGAAATATTGCTTGTTCCATGTAATTAGATATGATAAAAATGACCTTCTCAAAATAATTGCCAATCAGCATTGTAGAATGAGATATAGGTGCTTAGAGTCTGTCTATGGGATTTGGAATTCACATTCATGTAAAGGAATTCAGTAGTTGAATAATGGAAGAATTCAAGTGTAATGTCCAATTTGAATGCATGTGATATGTGTGTGTAATGATGTCAACATGATAGAAATAACAAGTAAAATTTGTCATTTTTTTAAATAAAATTTACGTTGTTGATTTCAGACTTCCATTTTACTTCAAGATTGCAAGTTATCCCATTTTCTTTATTCTGAGTTCTATAACAGGAAGCTCTAGAGGATAACCTTCAGTGGTTTATGATACTCCAAGCTCAAAATTTACTAGAGTTACTTACATTTTTTTAAAGTAGTAGACATTTTTAAAATACTTTTGAAAATTAAGGGTTGTTTTTAGTTTATTCAGGAAAAGGGATTATAGCAAAAATTGAGTGATAAAGTGAAAATATTTTGTCTAGTTCTTATGTTGATATGTTTTAAATCTTATGATACATCCTGGAAAATTTGTTAGTCTTTTTTTTTTAATTGATATATTTTTTTTCATTTTATTTTATTTTTTTAAATTAATTTTTATTTTTTTAGTTTGTTTTGCTTTACAATACTGTATTCGTTTTGCTACACATCGACATGGATCAGCCACGAGTGTACATGTTGATTTCAGGCATGTTTGTAAATATCATAGTCTAAATAGTTTAGACTTTAGGGCTTCCCTCATAGCTCAGTTGGTAAAGAATCTGCCTGCAATGCAGGAGACCCTAGTTTGATTCCTGGGTCAGGACGATACCCTGGAGAAGGGATAGGCTAACCAGTATTCTCAGGCTTCTCTTGTGGCTAAGCTGGTAAAGAATCCACTTGCAATGTGGGAAACGTGGGTTTGATCTCTGGGTTGGGAAGATCCCCTGGAGAAGGGAAAGGCTATCCACTCCAGTATTCTGGCCTGGAGAATTCCAGGGACTATACAGTCCATGGGGTCACAAAGAGTCAGACACGAATGAGCGGCTTTCACGTTCACTTTACCTACAAAAGAACGGTAAATGTATTCTAATAAACCCAAGTTAGAAGTGCTGCCTGAATAGTCAGGCACAGATTGAAATAAATATAAAATTTGAAAACTGTTCAAATCCAAAACTAGTTCAATGGGGGAAAATTCAGAGATATGGGCTATAAATTTGTTATAGAGAGACCGAATTTTATATTTTTTCTAAATATGATAGCATTTATTTACTTAAGTAACTAAATAGTTATTCAGTTGTTTAAAAATAGTTTTATTTAAATTAAACAAAAATATATGTTTTCCTTTTATATCTCAGGTGCTACACTAGATGCCTGGGTTGGAAAGACATAAATGAAGAGAGTTACTGTCCTTGACATCTTCCTATCTAGGAGGAAGATATAAGTAACAATGCTATGAAAAAGTCTATACACAAATAGGGAAAGGCACAACATAATATGGGAAAATAGATTGGAAACAAAATCATATTGGGATGTGAATTACAGAAGATGGCTTCCCAAAGAAAATAATAATTGACCCAAGTCTTTAAGGAAGAAAAGCAGCTGACCAGATTAAGAAGAATATTCTACATATAAGGAAGGGTTGAGAGCGTGGGGCATGATGCCTGAATGGGCAAGAGAGGCTGAGAGATTACAAATCCCTCATCATAAACTGGATTGGAATTTTGAATGGCAAGAGATTGGAGGAAAACAAAGCCAGAGAACTAAGCAGGAATCAGATCATGGAGGGCAATATGTGTCAGAAAAAGAAATGAGTTTGGAAGAAAAACCAAGCACAGATCAGATCATTTGTTAAAGAAGACTGTCATGGATCCAGGCGAATAAAGCACCTGAATATCAATGAGAAATTGCATTCTCTCACTCCATGAGGGAGACCACGTGTCCCAATTAGAAATAGCAAATGAAGTGAAACTGCGGACTTCAAGATATTCCCTACAACTCCAACTCCAAACATCATCCTTTCCCCCAAAGCCATTTGCTTTTTTCAGAAATTGTTCTGTGAGTAATGTCAGAGGAGCACACAGCAAAGACACTTTTAGAATTCCTAGGCTGGAAAATACTATGTAACTGTAGAAGAATCTCTTGCTCTGTGTCCTCTCACGCTCACCCCATGTTCTGTAAACAATGACAGCATGGTTATGTAATGCTGAAGTCATTTATAACACTGTGCACATATATCATGATGTAATTGGGCCATGTGCCACCTTTGTTCATATAATCACTACCTGAAACAGCCCTTGCAGCTGTCAGCCACCTGTGAATAAAGCATGTCTGCAGTTCCCAAGGCTCCTCTCATTTTCTTTCAGCTTTCCAGCTCATGCTTTGCCTACACTGGATTGGGCAATCAGGAAGACAATTGGTATAGTTGGCAAGATTCCCAACAGGTAGGGGAGCCTGAGGCTACAGTGGCTACAGTGGCCACCGCATAGCATGTGGTACCTGGTGGCCGCTGTCCTCTTGGTGTGGGTGCCAGTGGAAGACTGGAAGGTAGTGGACGAGTCACGGGTTAGCCTTGAAAAGGCATTACAGGTGGTCAGTTCCCATTTGCCAGACAAAGCAGCTCGTACTGTCATACTGCGGCTGGCACCATGTGGTGGATTTTGTTGACTACCCTGTAGGCTAATATAGATCGTGCCCTCTGTGATGATGCACAGGTGTGCAAATTGCAGAGATGGGAGAAGAGTTAGAACAGTGTATACCTATGCTGGAGCGAGATATACATGGTCTTGATGAACCCAGCATCTTGGACAATGAGGTAATAAGGGACAGTGACAATGAACGTTATGAGACCACAGGTCCCCACATGTTAGAGAGGCCCACTGTGCAACAGAAGGAGAAACATGAGCAGCCTATGGTCCAGGGGAGCATCCCTAAGGGGCCCTCAATGTGACTGAGTACCTAGATGGAATTGATTGATTTGGGTAAGCAATTTCCACAGAAGCAAGGGGGACCCTTGGTAGCTTGGCTTTTGTGACTCTGGAATGTGGGGGAGGATGGGTTTTATTTGTTTCATGGATGAGACAGAACACTTGTCATCTATGACTGCTCACCTCTCATTGAGACAAAGATTATAGAATGTTAGGTGACTCATGCATGGGGCACCTAACCAAACATGCCCTGATAGAATGGATTAACACTGCCATTTGCTCCATGTGGACAAATGGGGGGAACTCCCAGAAACTGTGAGTAAATGGCATATCTTTGCTGAGTTAATGCAAGTTGTGAGAGAGCTGGGCATGAAACTGTTTATGTTTAACCTATGATGAGCATTTTATAGGAGCATGCGAGATGCCATTTTGAACAATGTCCCATCTACCTCTTTCTGACCCTTAAGGGTATTCTTGCGCCCTGCGTGGGCCACCTCATCTATCAGGTGATCTCAATGGTGGCGAGCTTGGGGAGAAGTAGAGGGACAGTGGCAGGCAAAGCGGGTTTGAAGTGTGAAGACCCCAAAGGGGGCCAAACTGATAAAGACCCCATCTGGGTGACACAAATGCAAATGTTGGCCAATTTACTGGCAGCAGGAGTTGACAGAAATAAAATTGATAAACAGTCCAATGCTCTGCTCCTAGAGTTATGGAGGCAACTGAGACCATAGAAACAGTACCAAGTGTGGGAAGTACCCATGGCAAGAGATACAGGCAGTTCAGTTAGAAAATTACATAGCATCCAAGGATGTTCCTTTGAATGCCCTTTTCCACTTTGAATAGGGCTCAGACCAATGTGCCTACCCAGAGAGACCAAGCAGGGACAAGAGGCCCTATGTAGAGCTTGCATTTCATTGGTCACAGACTAGTGTATAGAGAGTAATGGCTCTGGTTGACACAGGTGCTGGGGCAGCTTTATTTATGGCAAGCCAGAGTAGTTTCCAGGTGCTTGTGCACAAATTAATGGCTATGGCAGCCAAGCAGTTAAAGTAAGGGCTGTGTCCTTACCTTTGGCAATTGGACGACTCCCTATGTGGATGTATACTTTGTATGTATCCCTGATTCTGGAATATATTTTGGAGATAGATGTTCCACGAGGCCTAATGTTGCAAACCTTTGTGGGGGAATTTTGTTTTCGAGTGTGTGTGATGAAGGCTGTTGTGAGGAAATACACAAAGCATCCCCCACAGTTTTTACTCACACCTTGGAGGGTAACCTCTGTGAGACAGTATCATTTACCAGGTGGGAATGAAGAAATAGGTCCACCATTGCTGAACTGGCAAAAGTGGGCATTGTACCACCCATTCATAGTCCATTTAACTCCCCAGTGTGGCCTGTTTACAAATCTGATGGCTCATGGTGAATGACTGTGGACTATAGAGAACTGAATAAGGTGATGCCACCTATGCATCTTCTATGCCAGAGACTCATGACTTGATGGACTGACTGACCACAGCTTGGGTGCTTATCACTCTGTGGTGGACTTAGTTAAGGTATTTTTCTCTATTGTTATAACTGATGAGAGCCAAGGCCAATTTGAATTCACTTGAGAGGGATGCCAGTGGACATTTCAGGTTCTTCCCCAAGGGTACCTGCACAGCCCAACTATTTGTCATGGGCTGGTTGCAAAGGACGGGACAAATGGAAGTGCCCAACATCAGTGAAGCTCTTTCATTATATTGGTGATGTATTACTAACCTCTAATTCTCTTAAAGATTTAAAACAGTGTGCACCAGAGCTTGTAAAGCATTTGGAATCATGTGGGTGGGCTGTGAACACCACCAAATCCCCTCTTTGAAGGGGTGGGACCAACACCTTTGGGGAGTTTTGCGGTTCCTTAATGAGAAACCCTGCAGGGGTGGAGTTGCCCCTGTGGAGACTCTCCTGTGTCATGTTACCACATCCACACAATTGCAAGTAACAACAATAGACATTTTGTTGAAGCTTGGATACAGAATCCGAAATAATACCCTGCTGCCAACTCCGACAGGGATTTCACAAGGACAGACAGTGGACTGGACTTGGCCATGGAGGATAAAGGCATCCCACATAACGTAGGTGGTTCTTCTAGCCCCGTGGGGTCAAGGACTGCAACGTGAGTTCCAGATGGTGTCCTGGGTGATGAATCCCTGGCCCTCTCACGTGTGAGTCGCCCATCCAGTACCTGGCACTGGGTTTTGCTCTGCAACAGGGATGTAACTTGTGCTCTAGTAGTTTGTTGCTGTACCCTCTACAGTTGCTGTGGGATGTGGGTCTAAGTGTGAGCATTATTCACCAAGTGGGTTCACAGAAGACAGACTGTACATAGATTGTGAGGTGAGAGACCCTGAAGGGACGGAATATAGTTAGGCTCTCTCACCCTACATTCTATAAACAATGAATTTGTATGGTATGTAATAGCTGAGATCATGTATAATCCTTCAAATACATCATGATGAAATCTCTTGGCCATGTGCCACCCTTGTTCATGTATACATATATAAGCACCACCCGAAACAGCCTTTGTGCCTATGTCAGCCACCCATGAATAAAGCATGTCTGAAGTTCCTAAGGCTTCTGGCATTTTCTTTTAGCTTGACAGCTCATACCTTGCCTACTCTGGATTCAGGGATCAGCAAGACAGTAGCTCATAATTGAACCTAAAGAATGCAGAGAGGAAAAAAAAAAAGAATGCAGAGAGATATTGGGTGGCAGATGCTGTGAAGCACTTGCTGTCAAACACAGCTGCCTTCTTTCTTGTATATGTATTGATCTTAAAAATGCTCCCTTAATGAAATTCCTGTTTTATCATCTCTTTCTAGGATTCCGCTTCTCTGGAAACTCACTCTGTAACAATTGGGGAGCAAATTTATATAATGGCCTGACAAGCAAGCTCTTCAGGCAAGATGAAGAGGCATCCCCTAAGTCCCAAGTGCAGAGTGACTGCTAAATACAGCCAAGGGATTTCGTAACAGGGAAGAACAAATCCACTTCAATATTGGATCTGTTTCTTTTGCTTTAACCTTTGTATTCTATTGCTTTTGCTACAAATTAGTCACTAAAGGGATGATGCCTATAAGCTTAAATTATGCATAATGACCTGTCTTTGAGTACTCTGCCTTCTGTGTAATGAACATTAAGCTAAAACACCTCTTTTTAGTTCACAGAAAATATCCTGAATGGGCCCATCAGTGAATGACTGAAGGAAGGGATAATTAACACATGCCCTCTAACTTTTGACTAGGACTAGGAAATGATGACTGTACCCTTTGAGTCTAAAAGAAACCTGAATTCTAACTCTCTAACTCAAGGAAGATGGTCCTTTGGACAATAGTCCATCATTTTCTCTATCTGCTGGCTTTCCAAATACAGTTGCAATTCCTTACACCAACACCTTGTCTTTCAATTTATTGATCTATCATGTGGTGAGTAGTATAAGCTTGCACTCAGTGGCAGTTTCATGTTAGAGACCAATCTGGGTTTCGTACATTTTAGAGATAGATAGGGTCTGGAGAAGGCAATGGCAACCCACTCCAGAGGTGGGTTCTTGCCTGGAGAATCCCAGGGACGTGGGAGCCTGGTGGGCTGCCGTCTCTGGGGTTGCACAGAGTCGGACATGACTGAAGCGACTTAGCAGCAGCAGAGATAGGGTCAGTTCAGTTCAGTCAGTCAGTTGCCTCTGACTCTTTGGGATCCTACGGACTGCAGCATGCCAGGCTTCCCTGTCTATCACCAACTCCCAGAGCTTACTCAAACTCATGTTCATTGAGTCAGTGATGCCATCCAATCATCTCATCCTCTGTTATCCCCTTCTCCTCCTGGCTTCAATCTTTCCCAACATCAGAGTCTTTTCCAATGAGTCAGTTCTTTGAATCAAGTGGCTAGAGTATTGGAGTTTCAGCTTCAGCATCTGCCCTGCCAATGAATATTGAGGACTGATTTCCTTTAGGATTTACTGTTTTGATCTCCTTGTAGTCCAAGGGACTCTGAAGAGTCTTTTCCAACACCACAGTTCAAAAGTGTCAGTTCTTTGGCACTCAGTTTTCTTTATAGTCCAACTCTCACATCCATACATGACTACTGGAAAAACCATAACTTTGACTAGATGGAAAATTAAGATCTCTGCTTTTTAATACGCTGTCTAGGTTGATCATAGCTTTTCTTCCAAGGAGCAGGCGTCTTTTAATTTCATGGTTGCAGTTATCATCTGCAGTGATTTTGGAGATCAAGAAAATAAATTCTGCTACTGTTTCTATTGTTTCCTCATCTATTTGCCATGAAGTGATGAGACCAGGTGCCATGATCTTAGTTTTTTGAATGTTGAGTTTTAAGTTAACATTTTCACTCTTCTCTTTCTTTCATCAAGAGTCTCTTTAGTTCCTCTTTGCTGTCTGCCATTAAGATGATAATATCTGAGGTTATTGATATTCTGGCAATCTTGATTCCACCTTGATCTTCATCCAGTCCAGCATTTTGTATCATGTACTATGCATATAAATTAAATAAACAGGATAAAAATATACAGCCTTAATATTCTCCTTTCTCAATTTTGAACTAGTCCATTTTTTCATGCCCAGTTCTAAATGCTGCTTCTTGACCTGCATACATGTTTCTCCTGAGGTGGGTAAGGTGGTGTAGTATTCCCATCTCTTTAAGAATTTTTCACAGTTGTGATCCACACAGTAAAATGCTTCAGCACAGTCAATAAAGCAGATGTAGATAATTTTCTGGAACTCTCTTGCTTTTTTGATTATCCAGCAGATGTTGGAAATTTGATCTCTGATTCCTCTACCTTTTCTAAATTCATCTTGAACATCTGAAAGTTCTCTGTTCATATACTATTGAAGCATGGCTTGGAAAAATTTGAGCATTACTTTGCTAGTGTGTGAGATGACTGCAGCCCTTTTTAGAGAGAAAATGGGCTGCAACTTGATTATAGCTCTGTCACTTTGACAGCAGAGAACCTGAAGGTCAAAAGAGTCATGATTTCCCTAGTTCTGCACAGCCAATTAAGCACTGGGCTGAGGATTTCATATCTTCTCACTTCTAACATATTGTCTTTTTCCAGCATACAGAAGTAGACCTCTGCTTCTCAAAAAGATGTATTTCTGAGAATTTTCTTCAGCATATTGTTTGCTTATAGCCACAGGAGAAACATGAAAATTCCTAGAGAATGATTTCACTTCCCTCTTATATCACTATTTATAAAATGTAAGGAGCATGTGGTTTTTAACATGAAAGAAACAAGAGTCTCCCAAGATATTTGGAATTCAGCTTAGAACCCTTTTATGTAGAGTTGAATTTCCTCCACTACTAGGGATAAATCAGTGTACATATTTGAAAAGAACCACAGAAAGAAATTCCATTATTCCTAGGTGTTTGAGTCTTTTTCATCTTGGTTAAAATGTACTTATATAAGTGTAATAGCATCTATTGATATGAGGACTTTATTAGTCACCAAACTGCAGACAATTCATGATAACTATCTCCCATTCCAAAGATGGTATTACACACATCTGAGCGGTACACACTAAGAAGAGGTCATTTGGTCTAATTATCCTCACGTTCCAAATCTATATGAGAGAGGGCACAGCCCATCACAGAGAGAAGTACTGCAGGGAATCACCAACAAGACACTGATGCCCCTGTGTGACTGAAGCGACTTAGCAGCAGCAGAGATAGGGTCAGTTCAGTTCAGTCAGTCAGTTGCCTCTGACTCTTTGGGATCCTACGGACTGCAGCATGCCAGGCTTCCCTGTCTATCACCAACTCCCAGAGCTTACTCAAACTCATGTCCATTGAGTCAGTGATGCCATCCAATCATCTCATCCTCTGTTATCCCCTTCTCCTCCTGGCTTCAATCTTTCCCAACATCAGAGTCTTTTCCAATGAGTCAGTTCTTTGAATCAAGTGGCTAGAGTATTGGAGTTTCAGCTTCAGCATCTGCCCTGCCAATGAATATTGAGGACTGATTTCCTTTAGGATTTACTGTTTTGATCTCCTTGTAGTCCAAGGGACTCTGAAGAGTCTTTTCCAACACCACAGTTCAAAAGTGTCAGTTCTTTGGCACTCAGTTTTCTTTATAGTCCAACTCTCACATCCATACATGACTACTGGAAAAACCATAACTTTGACTAGATGGAAAATTAAGATCTCTGCTTTTTAATACGCTGTCTAGGTTGTCATAGCTTTTCTTCCAAGGAGCAGGCGTCTTTTAATTTCATGGTTGCAGTTATCATCTGCAGTGATTTTGGAGATCAAGAAAATAAATTCTGCTACTGTTTCTATTGTTTCCTCATCTATTTGCCATGAAGTGATGAGACCAGGTGCCATGATCTTAGTTTTTTGAATGTTGAGTTTTAAGTTAACATTTTCACTCTTCTCTTTCTTTCATCAAGAGTCTCTTTAGTTCCTCTTTGCTGTCTGCCATTAAGATGATAATATCTGAGGTTATTGATATTCTGGCAATCTTGATTCCACCTTGATCTTCATCCAGTCCAGCATTTTGTATCATGTACTATGCATATAAATTAAATAAACAGGATAAAAATATACAGCCTTAATATTCTCCTTTCTCAATTTTGAACTAGTCCATTTTTTCATGCCCAGTTCTAAATGCTGCTTCTTGACCTGCATACATGTTTCTCCTGAGGTGGGGTAAGGTGGTGTAGTATTCCCATCTCTTTAAGAATTTTCCACAGTTGTGATCCACACAGTAAAATGCTTCAGCACAGTCAATAAAGCAGATGTAGATAATTTTCTGGAACTCTCTTGCTTTTTTGATTATCCAGCAGATGTTGGAAATTTGATCTCTGATTCCTCTACCTTTTCTAAATTCATCTTGAACATCTGAAAGTTCTCTGTTCATATACTATTGAAGCATGGCTTGGAAAAATTTGAGCATTACTTTGCTAGTGTGTGAGATGACTGCAGCCCTTTTTAGAGAGAAAATGGGCTGCAACTTGATTATAGCTCTGTCACTTTGACAGCAGAGAACCTGAAGGTCAAAAGAGTCATGATTTCCCTAGTTCTGCACAGCCAATTAAGCACTGGGCTGAGGATTTCATATCTTCTCACTTCTAACATATTGTCTTTTTCCAGCATACAGAAGTAGACCTCTGCTTCTCAAAAAGATGTATTTCTGAGAATTTTCTTCAGCATATTGTTTGCTTATAGCCACAGGAGAAACATGAAAATTCCTAGAAATGATTTCACTTCCCTCTTATATCACTATTTATAAAATGTAAGGAGCATGTGGTTTTTAACATGAAAGAAACAAGAGTCTCCCAAGATATTTGGAATTCAGCTTAGAACCCTTTTATGTAGAGTTGAATTTCCTCCACTACTAGGGATAAATCAGTGTACATATTTGAAAAGAACCACAGAAAGAAATTCCATTATTCCTAGGTGTTTGAGTCTTTTTCATCTTGGTTAAAATGTACTTATATAAGTGTAATAGCATCTATTGATATGAGGACTTTATTAGTCACCAAACTGCAGACAATTCATGATAACTATCTCCCATTCCAAAGATGGTATTACACACATCTGAGCGGTACACACTAAGAAGAGGTCATTTGGTCTAATTATCCTCACGCTCCAAATCTATATGAGAGAGGGCACAGCCCATCACAGAGAGAAGTACTGCAGGGAATCACCAACAAGACACTGATGCCCCTGTGGTGAGAGAATGCACCTGTTCTCTCCATCAGGAGCCACTCAGGAATCAGATTTCACACTTTTCCTGATTTCTTCTACTCTTGAACTGACCCTGGGAGGAGATGTAACTATGGGAGAGATAGGAAGATGTGAACAACTTCAAATTGCATGTAGGGATGAAGCAATTAGGTCAATTGGATTAAACTTTTTATCAGCAAGAGACCTGAAAGCTTTGGACTGTATCTATGTTATCTCAAATAAAGAAAAGATAAACATAGCAGAAAACATATTAAGTTGATTGCTGGGAGAAATTAAATTATTATTAATTATTAAATTAAATTATTCCTGAATTGTAACCTGCCAAATCAGCTCATTTAAGAAACTAAATTCATTCAGTTTAGTTCAGTTCAGTCACTCAGTCGTGTCTGACTCTTTGTGACCCCATGAATCGCAGCACACCAAGCCTCCCTGTCCATCACCTTCTCCCAGAGTTCACTCAAACTCATGTGTGTCGACTTGGTGATGCCATCCAACTATCTCATCCTCTGTGTGACCATGGCAAATTACTTCTCTGTGCCTCAGTTTCTCCTTTAGTAGAATGGGGATATTGACATTTGAGGTTTACACATTTTATGGTGAATTCCAAGCCCACCGGGATTCTTCTTTCTTGAGCAATGCTTTCTGATTTCTTTTAGCAACCAGACTGATACAGCAATTATAGCCACAGTAACTGGGCTAGGGGTGGTGAACTTAGTCATGCATCTCCACCCCAGGGTTGATCTTAGACTCAGTCTTTCCCTAGAGGAACGACTCTACAGTGTTGAGTAAGACTCTACAGTGTTCAAACACCATTGTCAGCTAGGACCTGGTGAGAAGAATGAAACAGAACTCCAGCAGAGAATGTACGTGGGTGCTTTTTTTTCCCCTAGTTCCAGTCTTTTTCTGGGGATACATTTTTAACTTATTCTTGAGTTCTACAAGATGCCACATTTATACTTTCATAAGTAAATTTTTCTGTCTTTGCTGACATTAACTTGGATTAGAAAAGAAGGATAGTTTAAAGAACTTGGATTCAAATTCCAATTCCAAACTTACTGGCTAAGTAACCATGTTGCTTAAACTCTGCATCATTTTCTATCCCATTATGGGGAGATAATAGTACTTACTTTGAAATAATACTCACCCTTGAGGAATACATGGCTCACTATAGGCTAAGGTTAAGAGAAATGCCTAACGCATCTTAGTTCACTTCAGTTCAGTCGTTCAGTTGTGTCCGATTTCTTGCAACCTCATTAATTGCAGCACACCAGGCCTCCCTGTCCATCACCAACTCCCGGAGTTCACTCAAACTCACGTCCATAGAGTCAGTGACGCCATCCAGCCACCTCACCCTCTGTCGTCCCCTTCTCCTGCCCCCAATCCCTCCCAGCATCAGAGTCTTTTCCAATGAGTCAACTCTTCACATGAGGTGGCCAAAGTACTGGAGTTTCAGCTTTAACATCATTTCTTCCAAAGAAATCCCAAGGCTGATCTCCTTCAGAATGGACTGGTTGGATCTCCTTGCAGTTCAAGGGACTCTCAAGAGTTTTTCCAAAACCACAGTTCAAAAGTATCAATTTTTTGGCACTCAGCTTTCTTCACAGTCGAACTCTCACATCCATACATGACAACTGGAAAAATCATAGCCTTGACTAGATGGACCTTTGTTGGCAAAGTACTGTCTCTGCTTTTGAATCTGCTATCTAGGTTGGTCATAACTTACCTTCCAAGGAGTAAGCGTCTTTTAATTTCATGGCTGCAATCACCTTAAGTATCCAATAAACATGAGCTATTATTTTTTTAACATTAAGCAATGCAGTTTTATTAGAGACACAGATGTATAGAACAGTCTTTTGAACTCTGTGGGAGAGGGAGAGGGTGGGGTGATTTGGGAGAATGGCATTGAAACATGTATAATATCATATAAGAAATGAATTGCCAGTCCAGGTTCAATGAGCTATTATTTTTTTTTTGGTTAATTTTCATCACTTGGAAACTAAAATAACTTTGACTAATAAAGTATCATTTACAGACTTCCCTAGTGGCCCAGTGGTTAAGAATCCACCTGTATGCAGGGGACATGGGTTTCATCCTTGGTCTGGGAAGATGCCACATGCTGTGGAGCAACTCAACCTGTTCAGTTCAGTTGCTCAGTCGTGTCCGACTCTTTGTGACCCCACCTGTAAGCCACAACTATTGAACACACAAATGGAGCCCATATGCTGCAACTACTGAGGTTGTATGCCTAAAGCCTGTGCTCCACAATAAAAGAAGCCACTGCAATAAGAAGCCTTCACACTGCAAATAAGAGTAGCCCCTGCTTGCTGGAACTAGAGAAAGCCCTCACACAAAAATGAAGACTCAGCAAAATCAAAAATCAAAAAATAAGTAAACAAAAATTTGTTAAAAAGTAAGTATTTTCTGACTCACAGGGTTGGTGTGATGATGAAAGAGAAAATACAGGAAAAGAGCTTAGCAAGGTACGTACCAAGGGTAAAATGGTCATTACTAGCTGCTGTTGTCTCTTGCCCCCTCATTTCCTAGTTGCCACTATATCTGACGTTAACTGCCATAACACAAAGATTACCCATATCGTCCATTCCTTATTTTTAATCCACAAGTAGCAAACAGGTCTACAGAGAGAGGGTGAAAAATATACTTGTGCGGATTTGATTTCCAATTCTCTCTCTCGGTTCAGCTCAGCCACTCAGTCATGTCCAACTCTTTGCAACCCCAAGGACTGTAGCACACCAGGCCTCCCTATCCATCACCAACTTCCAGAGCTTACTCAAACTCATGTCCATTGAGTCAGTAATGTCATCCAACCATCCCATCCTCTGTTGTCCCCTTCTCCTCCTGCCTTCAATCTTTCCCAGCATCACGATTTTTTCCAATGAGTTAGTTCTTTCCATCATGTGGCCATAGTATTGGAGTTTCAGCTTCACCAATAAGTATTCAAGACTGATTCCCTTTAAGATTGACTCGTTGGATCTCCTGGTAGTCCAGGGGATTCACAAGAGTCTTCTCCAACACCAAAGTTCTAAAGCATCAGTTCTTTGGCACTCAGCTTTCCTTATAGTCCAACTCTCACATCTATACAAGACTATTGGAAAAAACATAGCTTTGACTAGGTGGACCTTTGTTGGTAAAGAAATGTCTCTGTTTTCTAATATACTGTCTAGGTTGATCATAACTTTCTTTCCAAGGAGCAAGTGTCTTTAATTTCATGCCTGCAGTCACCATCTGCAGTGATTTTGGAGCCCAAGAAAATAAAATCTTTCACTGTTTCCGTTGTTTCCCCATCTACATATTCTCTCTCTACATATTCATATTTATTCATATCTATATCTATGATCTAAGACAGATGATAAAGAGATGTCCACAGAGATATCTTAGCAAGGTAAATTAAAATAATTGAAATTGATTTAGTATTTCAAGGACAGTTTAAAGAATAAATTGTTTTGCTCAGATGTTTTTCAATTTCATTAAACAAATTACATTTATGAATAAGGTTATGATGTTGCCACTTAAATACAAGTTCTATTGATTGTTTCCTGCCAAAGGCACATCATATGATTAAGAAAATATTTGCTTAAACTCATTTTTCCAGAGGCCATGTGATTTTTTTTTTTTTTTTTTTAGCTCTGAGCCTCCTAGGTCTTCTGTTTTGCTATTATGTAACAACTCTGAAGGACAGGTCAACATCAACCATCCTGTTTGCTATTGCTCTGTTCTTGTATCCTCTAAGTTTATGTCTTCCAATTCTTTGTGCTGATTTTTTCTAGCTAACTGTAAATTATAACTTTACTATTTCATACACTATATTAGAGACCTAGGTTCAATTCCCAGGCCAGGAATATTTCCTGGAGAAAGAAATGGCAACCCACTCCATTATTTTTGCCTGGAAAATCCTGGAGGAACTTGGTAGGCTACAGTCCATGGGATCGCAAAGAGTTAGACACGACTGAGCAACTTCACTTTCACTTTCACAGTATAATACAAAAGTATTAGTATAGGTTTTTCTTTCAATATGTAAATGTTAAAAGAAAAAAGTACTATTAACAAGCTGTAATTAACTATCGGTAATACATTTTGATATAGAAGAGATTAGTGCTTTCTTTGAAAGAGTGTACTGCAGCAATTGTGAGAAAATAGTCATTATTATGACTAAAAGATAACATCTGATCATAAAACTTTACCATATTTCTTGAGATGGGGATCAGTAGAGCTACTAAAAATTTGAATAGATGAATGAAATTAATGCAATTGTTTTTCTGTTCATTAATTTGTTTTATTCTCCTCTCCAACTTTAGCTAAAAAAAAAAATCATTTCTACTTAACAGTTTTTCTTTTAAAACAATAACTGGTAGAAAGCCATTCTTACATATTTATTTTCCTGATAACATAATATTCTCTTTGTCTCAATCACTCATTTCTTTTTTCCCAAAGCATGGCATCTTCTGATTTTTAATTTTAGATTAAACGACATTTGTTAGTTGTAAATTTCTAAGTGGGTCTTCCTCCACTTCCACCCCACCCCACTCTGTTTTTCTTTGCTACACCACTCTGTTTCAGAGTCTGTATGTCAGTTTGAATTATATATTTGAACATTTGCTCTCAATTGGTTGGTTTATACTTCTTGTAAAGACAAAGGGCAGGGAATATGTCCATCTTATTCCTCAGCATGTGACCATTGTTTAAAGCACACGAGAAATCAATGAAAATTAGAATGTTACTTAACACCATACACAAATATAAACTCAAAATGTATCAAAAAACTAAATGTAAGATCAGAAACTATAAAGCAGAGGAAAACACAGGCAATATACTGTCATAAATCACAGCAAGATCCTCTATGACCCACATCCTAGAGTAATGGAAATAAAAACACAAATGGGACCTAATTAAACTTACAAGTTTTTACACAGTAAAGGAAACCATAAAAAAGACGAAAAGAAAATCCTCAGAATGGGAGAAAATAATTGCAAATGAAGCAACTGAAAAAGACTCAATCTCCAAGCAGTTTATGCAGCTTAATACCAGAAAAACAAACAATGCAATCAAAAGATGGACAGGGGACACAGACAGACATTTCTCCAAGGGGCTGTTGCACTGAGAAAACCCAGAGGGATGGTATGGGGAGGGAGGAGGGAGGGGGGTTCAGGATGGGGAACACGTGTATACCTGTGGTGGATTCATGTTGATGTATGGCAAAACGAGTACAATATTGTAAAATAATTACCCTCCAAATAAATAAATAAATTTATATTTTTTAAAAAAAAGAAAACATACAGATGGCTAATAAACACATTACCAAAATTCAACAGCATTTATTATTTAGTTCAGTTCAGTTGCTCAGTCGTGTCCAACTCTTTGCGACCCCATGAATCACAGCACGCCAGGCCTCCGTGTCCATCCCCATATCCCGGAGTTCACTCACACTCACGTCCATCCAGTCCATGATGCCATCCAACCATGTCATCCTCCATCGTTCCCTTCTCCTCCTGCCCCCAGTCCCTCCCAGCATCAGGGTCTTTTCCAATAAGTCAACTCTTCGCATGAGGTGGACAAAGTACTGGAGTTTCAGCTTTAGCATCATTCCTTCCAAAGAAATCCCAGGGTTGGTCTCCTTCAGAATGACTGGTTGGATCTCCTTGCAGTCCAAGGGACTCTCAAGAGTCTTCTCCAACACCACAGTTCAAAAGCATCAATTCTTCGGCACTCAGCCTTCTTCACAGTCCAACTCTCACATCCATACATTACCACAGGAAAAACCATAGCCTTGACTAGACGGACCTTAGTCGGCAAAGAAATGTCTCTGCTTTTGAATATACTATCTAGGTTGGTCAAAACTTTTCTTCCAAGGAGTAAGCGTCGATTAATTTCATGGCTACAGTCACCATCTGCAGTGATTTTGGAGCCCCAAAAATAAAGTCTGACACTGTTTCTACTGTTTCCCCATCTATTTCCCATGAAGTTATGGGGCCGGATGCCATGATCTTCGTTTTCTGAATGTTGAGCTTTAAGCCAACTTTTTCACTCTCCTCTTTTACTTTCATCAAGAGGCTTTTTAGCTCCTCTTCGCTTTCTGCCATAAGGGTGTGTCATCTGCATATCTGAGGTTATTGATATTTCTCCTGGCAATCTTGATTCTAGCTTGTGCTTCTTCCAGTCCAGCATTTCTCATGATGTACTCTGCATATAAGTTAAATAAGCAGGGTGACAACATACAGTCCTGACGTATCAAAAGTAGAATGGCGTATCATCTCATACCAATCAGAATAGTCATCATAAAAAATTCTACAAGCAATAAATGCTGGAGATATGTAGAGAAAAGGGAACTCTCTCACAGAGTTGGTGGGAATGTAAATTGATACAGCCACTATGGAGAACAGTGTGGAGATTTCTTTAAAAAAAAAAAAGGAATAAAATTACCACAGAACCCAGCAATCCCACTACTGGGCATATGGCCTGAGAAAACAACAATTTTAAAAGACACATATGCCTCAATGTTCATTGCAGAACTGTTTACATTAGTCAGGACAAGGAAGCAACTCAGATGTTCACCAACAAATAAATGAATAGAGAAGTTGTGATATATATACACAATGAAATATTACTCAGCTATAAAAAGTAATGAATTTGAGTTAGTTCTAGTGAATGGATTAACCTAGAATCTATTATACAGAGTGAAGTAAGTCAGAAAGAGAGAAACAAATGTCATATATTAACTCATATATATGGAATCTAGAAAAATGGTACTGAGGAACATATTGCATATGCAAACATAGAGAAGAGACTTGTGGACATGATGGGGGAAGGAGAGGGAGGGACAAATTGAGAAAGTAACATTGAAACATACACATTACTATATATAAAATAATTGGTTAGTGAGAATGTGCTGTATGATGCAGGGAGCTCAATCCAGTGCTCTGTGATAACCTAGAAGGGTGGGCTGGGGTGGGAGATGGGATGAAATTCGAGAAACATATGTATACTTAGAGCTGATTCATGTTGATGTATGGCAGTAACTAACACAACATTGTAAAGCAATTATCCTCCAATTAAAAATAAAGAAATATGTAAATAATGTGTGGTGGAAATGTGCATGAATGACATCATCTAATAATTTGCAAATGAATTAATACATTATTGCGAGAATGAAAGAGATTGTCTCTGAAAGAGTTGAAAGGTTGTTGCTGAGCCATGAAAGGCACTGGTATTCCTGGCCTCTGGAGGAGTAGAATTCAATCCAGGACCAGTGACAAGGCTTGATCACTCAGAGTTTTTGTGTAATAAGGTTTCATTACAGTATAAAAAAGATAGAGAAAGCTTCTGACATAGACATCAGAAAGGGGAAGAAAAAGTGTCCCCCTGCTAGTCTTTAGCTGGATGTTATATAGCTACTAGCAGGCTGCTAAATAGAGAAAGCAAATATCTCAAAACTCAGAGATTGGCACCAGGCCCCTCACCCACAACATGCATTCTGAGATAACATTGGCATAAAGTGAGTTGTCCCAGGCCATAAAATGATTGACATGAATCTTGAAGAATGGCAGGTTTCCAAGCAAAGACATAGTCTCATTTAACATAGCCTATGAGAATATTGCATTAGTAAAACATACTGGTTTGTCAATTCCATTCTGAGTCTTAGGTGGAACTGACTTGAAGACTGACTCTAGGTAAATACATAGTTCATTAATATAGTGAAGGCAAACATTTCCACAAGAAAAACACATTGGTTAGCTCAAGGTTTGAGAAAAGTTAAATTCAGGTGGAAACAGGTGTCGTCATGGCAACACAGAATTTAAAAAGAAGCCTCTTTTTAAATTTGTATAGAGAAGGGATAAAAATCTAACGCTTGTAGTTTGTTTACTGCTGCTGCTTAAGTGAAGTGAAGTGAAGTTGCTCGGTCGTGTCCGACTCTTTGCGACCCCATGGACAGAGGAGTCCATGGGATTCTCCAGGCAAGAGTACTGGAGTGGATTGCCATTCCCTTCGCCAGGGGATCTTCCCGACCGGGGGATTGAACCCGAGTCTCCCGCATTGTAGACAGACACTTTACCATCTGAGCTACCAGGGAAGTCCGCTGCTGCTTAAGAGAGACATAAAAAATGTCTGACACTTGCAGACCTCTGGCCTTCCTGCCTGTTACCCCCTCATTCCCCCCTTTTCTTTTAGGAGAATTATGTTACCTAAGGAAAGAGGCATCACTCTAACTCTGTAACTGCTTCTGAGCTGAGAAGGGGAGTCGTCCCTAAATTGTTGAGGCAACATATTCTCCTAACCCTCATAATGAGGGTCTCTGATCCAGGGGCCCCAAGTAGTAGTTGGAGGAAGCTGCTGCAGTCACAGGAGCTTGAGCAACCATTTGTAACTTAAAAGCCTTCATGTGACTAGAAACAAATCCAGCTACACAATTACAGATGCAGGGAGCAAACAACAAAAGTGGAACAATCAGAATTATTGCAAGTAGGATAGTTTTCCACCATGGGGAACTAGTTAATTTCTCCCAAAGTGAGGCAGTTGAGGTTTCATGAGTATCCATAGCCTGAATTATCTTGTTCATGTGCTTAGTAAACTGAGTAACATTAGTGCTCATATTGGGTATATATGTACAGCACTGGGTATGAATAATGACACAAGTTCCTCCTTGTGCAGCTATAAGAATATCTAAGGCCACTCTGTTTTGTAAAACCACTTTCTAATTTGTATTTGTTCAGCATTAAGAGCTGAAATAGCTTTTTGAGATTCTTCTAAAACCTTTTGAGTAGAGTTAGTCAGAACATCAATTCATAGCATAACATCTGTACTTCCCAGAGAAGGAACAAATACTGCAGCCAAATAATCATACCAGTGAAATACAGACCTTGCCCAGTGAGTTCTAATGTGTGGTAAATTATCAAGCTTCTCTGGAAGCTCTGAAAATATGAAGCCATGAGTAAAAGCTAGACCTAGGCTGTATCTCCCTATCCAGCCAGGAGGAAGTCAGGCCATAGATAAGAGCCACATATCCAGTAGGTCCGGTTTGGAGCAAGCCAGTATGACTTAGCAATCCAGTCCCAATCCTGGCCAAGCAAAAGGAGGACCTGAACTGGGGTTGGAAAACATGGGAATGATTACATTGCATATTTCCTGAGCAAAAATCCCAGTTGTTTTCAATCATTATAATTAAGTTGATGGCTAACTTCTGGGGATGGCTCTATTTGTTCCAAGTATATGGGGGTGCTAAATATTAGAGATCCCTTTTCAGGAGTTAGCCATATAACCTCATCCCATATATGATAAATATCAGGTAAAAAGCCACCAGAACTAGACCCATTTGCCTTCTTACGTGTAGCAAAATATTCATTAAACCAAGACAATGTATAATCAAAATTAAAAGTCACATTATGTCCATAGTTAAAGCACAAAGTGTTGCACCAGTTCATTTTAGGGTTGTTAGATGTCATCAGATTAAGAAAAGACATCACATATGATTGTTGTTGTCAAAGGTATTCACAGACTTGGAGAAAGTCTTTTCCTTGAAGTGGAGATGTCTACTATGGGAAGCCTTCCACTGATGAACAGGGGAGCACTCTGCAGACCCAGCAGTTAGAACAATTGTGGAATGCAGCATAGGAGTGAGTCCAGGACAGGAAGGCATTGTCTTGAGGATCAAACGGCAGACTCAGGGTTTTTGGAGTCGGCAGAAGCAGGCTCACATATATTATCAGGCCCATTTGAAGTACAAAGTCAGAGCAGGGAAAGTAAAGACATAAAATGACATCACTTAGTTCTGGTTAGGGTACCACCTTTTAACTAGAGTGTGATGCACCCACAGATCAATTCATGGCACTTTGACAACTGTGGGAGAAGAAAGAATAACCTGGTAAAGGCCGTCCCAGAGGGGCTTGAGGGATTGGTCCCCAGATCCCAATGTTTTTTATCAGGACCTTGGTTCCTGGCTCAAATAAAGGATTGCTTGACTCAAAGACTGGGTCAGGAATCACCTCCCAGAGTTCTGCTATTACCTTTTAAAAAAGCCGAGAGCTGAGTTACATAATTAGCTAATTCCAAGGCTTCAGGATCTATAACAATGTCTGTGCATAAGAAAGACTTTCCATAAATACATTAAAAAGGGGAACAGCCCCTCCTTTTGGGGGGCAGTTTGAGCCCTTATTAAAGCTATGGGTAGAACTTTAAGCCAGCTGTCCTGTGTCTCTTGAGTTAATTTGCACAGAAGTCTCTTAATAATGTCATTAGCTTTTTCTACCTTTCCTGAGGATTGGGGTCTCCAGGAACAGTTTAAGTGATATTCTATTCCTAGAGATTTTGACATCCCCTGAATTACAGCAGATTTAAAGGCCTAGCCATTGTCACTCTGGAGGCTCTGTGGCAGCCCAAACCTGGAAATAATTTCATGGATTAAAATTTTTACAACCTCCTTAGCCTTTTCACTATGACAGGGAAAAGTCTCAATCCATCCAGTAAAAGTATCCACCCAAACTTTTAAGCAAAAATATCCATTTGCTTTTGGCATATGAGTGAAATCAAGTTCCCAGTCCTCTCCAGTATATTTTCCACTTCATTGTAACTCAGATTTTGCTAGCTTTTCAGTCTCTGGGTTATTTTTTTGACAAACCTCACATCTTTTGATAATGCCCTTTAAAGTTTTTATTACATTTTTACCTTCAAACAAACTAAAAGCCATGTGGTAAGTACTCTCAACACCTAAATGAAAACTCTGGTATAAACCCTTAAGAATTCCTATTGAGAATTTTCAGGAATTATTAATCATTCATCCTTGGACTGTAACCATTCTTTATCAGCAATCTTTGTTCCTCTTCTCTCATATCTTTCCAATTCTTCCTCAGCATATTGTGTTTTTTCCTGTTCCACAGGACCTATCCAGATAAAGACGTCTGTAGTTAAGGGATTTCATAAAGCACAGCCTTTCTGGCTTGACAGCCAGCTGATTACTCTTGGCTACTTTACTCCCATTCCTGCTGTGCCCTTTGCAATGCATAACAGCTACTTCTTTAGGAAAATATATAGCAGTTAAAAGTCTCCATCTCTCTGAAATGCTTAATAGGTTCTCCTTTTGCCATTTAAAATTGCCTTTCTTTCCATATTGCAGCATGGGCATGCAAAGTCAAACAAGCATACTTAGAATCAGTGTAGATATTTACTCGCTGTTGCCTCTGGTAGAAAGATGGCTCTGGATGCTTTTTTTTCTCTCTTACAGATGGGAGCTAACAATTCCAGCCTCACTCCTTTGAACTGTATTCTGAAAATAACTGGATAGATTTGATCCCCAGAGCTTAAAGAAGACATGTCTGATCTTCCTATGGGATAGTGCATGGCCATGGTATCCATTGGAGGATAGCAAATGGAGGCCAGTTCTGTAGAAAACCAGAGAAATGGATAGAAGTAGCATATGTGTTGCCCTTTTTCTCTCTGTCAGGTATGCCAGACTTATGTCCTGAGGGTATTGATTTGGGTATGAAACCTTCAGCTCCTTCCTGTCCTCCTATTTTGCCCCTGTACCCAGGGCTCCAAACTGAGCCAACTGAAAGTCAGGGGATCCTCCCTGGGAAGAGTTGTCTTGGTCTCAGTAGAAGCTCAAACCAAAATTCAAGTTACCTTGATCTTGGTAAAAACCCAAATTGAGATTCAAACTGCCCAAGTAGTGGTCCAAAAACCCATCTGAGTACAAAACCAGACTACTCTGCTTTCTATAGAAACTCAGACAATCAAAGTAAGAAGCTCAGACAGCAAAAACTAAGGTGAAATACAGGATGAGATGGAAGACAGGAGACAAAGAGATAAAGAAAAGCAGGTTTTTCCAATCTATCCCTGGGATCATATGCACAGAGCAGCCAGAGAGGCTGAGGAACACAAGCTGTTGCCTCTTCAGGAAGCACCCATTGGGAGAAATAATCAGTCTATGAGAGTTAATAAGCCCTTTCCTTATCAAGAAATATGAAGAATAAAGGAAGATCTGAGAGACTATTTAGAAGAACCAGAAAAATATGTTAGAGCTTTTAAAGGTGTTACTCTGCTTTATGACCTTACTTGGAAGGATGTGATGTGTATCCTGGGACAAATGCTAACTCTCAGCTCAAAAACTCAAGTTTTGGGGAAAGCTCTTGCCTACGGAGATGAATGTCTTGATAATAAATCAGTAAGGAAGAGGGAGGATGAGATAGCCACCCTCCCTAGTGGGAATCAGGCAGTCCCAACTATAGAACAAGATTGGAACTATGCTATAACATGAGGAGGAGCTAAAAAGCCTCTTGTTGAAAGTGAGAGAGGAGAGTGAAAAAGTTGGCTTAAAGCTCAACATTCAGAAAACGAAGATCATGGCATCTGGCCCCATCACTTCGTGGGAAATAGATGGGGAAACAGTAGAAACAGTGTCAGACTTTGTTTTTTTGGGCTCCAAAATCACTGCAGATGGTGACTGCAGCCATGAAATTAAAAGACGCTTACTCCTTGGAAGAAAAGTTATGACCAACCTAGATAGTATATTCAAAAGCAGAGACATTACTTTGCCGACTAAGGTCTGTCTAGTCAAGGCTATGGTTTTTCCTGTGGTCATGTATGGATGTGAGAGTTGGACTGTGAAGAAGGCTGAGCGCTGAAGAATTGATGCTTTTGAACTGTGGTGTTGGAGAAGGCTCTTGAGAGTCCCTTGGACTGCAAGGAGATCCAACCAGTCCATTCTGAAGGAGATCAACCCTGGGATTTCTTTGGAAGGAATGATGCTAAAACTGAAGCTCCAGTACTTTGGCCACCTTATGCGAAGAGTTGACTCATTGGAAAAGACCCTGATGCTGGGAGGGATTGGGGGCAGGAGGAGAATGGGGTCACAAGAGTCGGACACGACTGCGCGACTGAACTGAACTGAAAGGAAGATGAGATTGGAGTAATTTTGTCATATGTGTTCTTGAAAGACTCAAGACATGCTAAGACTTTATACCAAATTGGCAAACAGAACAGGAAGACAAGGAAGCTCCTGGTAAATTCCTAGGTAGACTGAGGGAAACCGTTTGCAGATTCACTGAGATTGATCACTGAGATTGAAAGTGAAGACAGAAGAGTGATTTAAAATATTTCTCAGTCAGCTCCAGATACCTATTAAAATAGGCATATGGGCCAAATTGGAAAAGACCCTGATGCTGGGAAGATTGAAGGTGGGAGGAGAAGGGGATAACAGAGGATGAGATGGTTGGATGGCATCATCGACTTAATGGAAATGAGTTTGAGTAGGCTCCAGGAGTTGGTGATGGACAGGGAAGCCCAGTGTGCTACAGTCCATGGGGTCACAAAATCAGACACAACTGAGCGACTGAACTGATGGGACAAATCAGTCTTTAGATAATCTGTTGCAACTGGCTCAGACAGTCTATTATGATAGGGAATATGAGGAAAAGAAAGAAAGGTAAGAAAACAAAGGAACAGGTGGAAGCCCTTGTAATGGCTGTCAGAACTGTTCTTAAACAGCCTGAGAAAAATTCCCAGAGGGATGCAGGTGAAAAGGGATGGGCTTGCTATTATTCTGGAAAAGAGGGGCACCTCAAGTGGGATTGCCCTCAGGCATCTAAGCTGCCCCCCAGCTCCATGTCCGGTCTATAAGGGACCACACTGGAGAGCTGTGTGCCCCAGAGGTGTATGTTTCAGGGCTCAGACTCTCAAGGCAATCAGGACTGAAGTTGCTCGGGGGTCCCCACACAAGGTCCCATCCTAATTACACCTGAGGTACCCCAGGTATTAGTAACTATGGGGGTCAATCTGTAGATTTCCTTTTGGACACTGGGACAACTTACTCTGTGCTTACTGAAACCCCTCGCCCACTTTCTCCCCGATCTGCTTCTGAAATGGGACTGTCGGAATGAGCCACATGTTATTATTTCAGTTGTCCTCTAAGCTGCAACTAGGACTCTGTGCTATTTTCACATGAGTTTCTGATTGTGGCAGAGTCTCCTTCACCCTTTTTGGGGAGGGATATACTGAGCAAGGTCCATGCCTCTGTTTTCGTGAATATAGAAGCCTCCCTTTCTCCCCCTTTAATTGAAAAAAAAAGTAAATCTTAAGAGTGTGGGCTGATGGGAAGTCTGTGGGTCAAGCACAAATTACTATTCCTGTAGTTGTCAAGCTCAAAGAACTGCCCTTATTTCCACATAAAAAGTAGTATCCACTGAAACCTGAGGTTAAGTAAGGGTTAAAAATCCAACATTGAGAATTTAAAGGAGCAGGGGCTATTAATTCCTTGTAACAGTCCATGTAACACTCCTAATTTGGGTGTAAAGAAGTTAACTGATAAATGGAGACTAGCTCAAGATTTACAAATAATAAATGAGGCTGAAGTTCCTTTACATCCCATGGTGTATAATCCTTACACTCTATTGTCTGAAATTCCTGAACAAGCCAAATGTTTCTCAGTAATTGATTGAAAAGAAGCATCTTTAAAGTTTGTATAGAAAAGGGAAAAACAAATCTAATACTTGTAGTTTGTTTTCTCCTGCTGCTTAAGAGAGACATAAAAAATATCTTACACTGGCAGTGTATTTCTTCTGTTTGGAGATCTTTGGCCTTCCTGCCTGATACCTTCTCAGAGTCAAGGCCCATTTTTGTGTGAAACGTCTTGTTTGATATACAAGTGTAACTTGTATGTCTGGCAGACAGTGAAGGTTGGAGCTGAATTGCAAATCGGCAGCTACCATTGTAGATATCATGTGAAGTTTTAGGGTTCTTTTGGACCCTCTCATCTATCAGGAGACAGATAATGTAAACACAGTTAAGAAAAGAGAGATCAAAGTGAGTGCTCTAAAGTTTGTTAAGTCAATGCCTTTTTAACACATACTGCAACTCACTCCAGTATTTTTGTCTTTGAAATCCCATGGACAGAGAGGAGCCTGGTGGGCTACAGTATAAGGGGTCACAAACAGACACAGTTTAACAACTGAACACACATACATGCACACATTTAAAAAAAAGGATAGTTTAGTATTTTAACTGACATATTCTATGATTTTAGCAGCTTTCAAAATCTCTTATACTATTCACATCTTCTTTCAACCGCAGTACTTTTGTACAAAAACGTTCAAAACTGTTAAGGCATTTTCCTTTGGTCTCATGAGCTGTGTCATCCAATGATATCCACAGCCACATGTGAACACCTGAAATGCAGCTAGTTTAAACTAAAATGTGCTGTGTCAAGTACACAGCAGATTTTGAATACTTGATATGAAAAAAATTAAATAATCCACTAATATTTTCATATTGTTGAAGTGATAGTATTTTAGATATTCTTGACTAAATAAATATATTATTAAAATTAATTTCTTCTATTTAGGCTTTTAATGTGGCAAAAAGAAAACTTTAAAATTGCATATATGCTTTGCATTAGATTAGATTTGAACAGTCCTATAAAACCATTGAAATTATTTTAGTATCACTGCATACCAAGTTTTAAGAAATTATTCAGTCAGTTCAGTCACTGAATCGTGTCTGACTCTTTGCGACCCCATAAATTGCAACATGCCAGGCCTCCCTGTCCATCACCAGCTCCCGGAGTTCACTCAGACTAGCTTATTTTTTAATTATTTTTTTGAGCTCCAAAATCACTGCAGATGGTGACTGCAGCCATGAAATTAAAAGACGCTTACTCCTTGGAAGAAAAGTTATGACCAACCTAGATAGTATATTCAAAAGCAGAGACATTACTTTGCCGACTAAGGTCCGTCTAGTCAAGGCTACGATTTTTCCTGTGGTCATGTATGGATGTGAGAATTGGACTGTTAAGAAGGCTGAGCACCGAAGAATTGATGCTTTTGCACTGTGGTGTTGGAGAAGACTCTTGAGAGTCCCTTGGACTGCAAGGAGATCCAACCAGTCCATTCTGAAGGAGACCAACCCTGGGATTTCTTTGGAAGGAATGATGCTAAAGCTGAAACTCCAGTATTTTGGCCACCTCATGCGAAGAGTTGACTCATTGGAAAAGACTCTGATGCTGGGAGGGATTGGGAGCAGGAGGAGAAGGGGACGACCGAGGATGAGATGGCTGGATGGCATCACAGACTCGATGGATGTGAGTCTGAGTGAACTCCAGGAGATGGTGATGGACAGGGAGGCCTGGTGTGCTACGATTCATGGGGTCACAAAGAGTCAGACATGACTGATCGACTGAACTGAACTGAACTAACCTTAGAAGGAAAAATAGTTTTAATCATGCCTGTCAAAAGAGTAATCAGTAAATTTATCAATTTTCATGCTTACATGATTATAGTTTTAGATATATCTATATCCATTTATCATATATACAGATATAAGTTGATGCAGTTGAATTAATTAATGTCTAAATTTAATCTAAGTGTATTTAATGTTTATTTCAAGTACCTGCAACTAAATATATTTTTCTTGCATTTCAATTTGAAATCTACCATCACTGGACACTCTGGAAAAGCTATGACCAACATAGAAATGATATTAAAAAGCAGAGACATTACTTTCTGACAAGGAATGTCTAGTCAGATCTTTGATTTTTCTAGTATTCATGTATAGATTTGAGAGTTGGACAATAAAGAAAGCTGAGCACTGACGAATTTATTCTTTTGAACTGTAGTGCTGGAGAAGACTCTTGAGAGTTCCTTGCACTGCAAGGATATCAAACCAATCATTCTGAAAGGAAATCAGTCCTGAATATTCATTGGAAGGACTGATGCTGAAGCTGAAGCTTCAATACTTTGGCCACTCGATGCAGACAATTGGTTCATTGGAAAATATTCTGATCCTGGGAAAGATTGAAGGCGAGAGGAGAAGGGGACGACAGAGGATGAGACAGTTGGATGGCAATGCCAGTTCTATGGACATGAGTTTGAGAAAGCTCTGTGAAATGGCTATGGACAGAAAACCCTGGCATGCTGCAGTCCATGGGATCACAAAAAGTTGGGCATGACTGAGTGAGTGAACTGACTGACTGGACACTCTAGAGGACACACATTGTGGCAGATAAAATTATAGATCTCAAATATGTACATTGTATTCCAGATTTAGATTTGATATAAGCTAGCAGTTTCCATGAGTTAATTCTCTTGGATTTGTTTTTACAGCTGTAAAATACAGGACTCAACTAATGTAATTTTAAAATATTTTCCAATAATAAATTAGTTTTAAAGTCTCCCAAGGATCCTAAGCTTACATTGTATTAATCTTTCACGTTTTAAATTTTATCTGTGTGTTTATGTGTAGAGTATGATATAATTTATTAGAAATATGTTTGCAAACAATGAAGCTGTGGTTCTCTAGAAACTCAGCATGGAGGTGAGAAAGGTCCGTGACACTTCCTAGTGTGCATGTGAGCAGGTTGTTATACAAGTTTAGCTCACTGGTTATTAACCTCTTGCTGAAAAATCTCCCATCATTGCCATATTATTCATGTTTGTGATGTGAAAAAGTTTCACTGCATGTGGATATAAAATTAATGCACAGAAATCCCTTGAATTCCTATACACTAAAAATGACAAAACAGAAAAAATTAAGGGAACAACCACATTCACCATTGCAACAAAAAGAATAAAATACTTATGAATAAAATTTACCTAAAGAAACAAAAGACCTATATATAGAAAACTATAAAACACTGATGAAAGAAATCAAAGATGACACAAATAGATGGAGAAATATACCATGCTTGTGGACTGGAAGAATCAATATAGTTAAAATGAGTAAATTTATAGATTCAACTAAATCCCAATCAAACCACCAAAGGTGTTTTTCACAGAACTATAACAAATAATTTCACAATTTGTATGGAAACACACATACACCCAAAAGAAACCCCTCAAATAGTCAAAACAATCTTGAGAAAGAAGAATGGAACTGGGGAAATCAACCTCCCTGACTTCAGTCTATACTATGAAGCTCCACTCATCAAGACAGATATATAGATGAATGGAACAAAATAGAAAGCCCAGAGATAAATCCACGCACCTTTGGACACTTTTTCTTTGACAAAGGAGAAAAAAATATACAATGGAGAAAAGATAGTCTCTTTAAAAAGCAGTGCTTGGAAAACTGGTCAACCACTTGTGAAAGAATGAAACAAGAACACTTTCTAATACCTTACACAAATATAAACTCAAAATGAATTAAAAGATCTAAATATAAGACCAGAAACTATAAACTCTTAGGGAAAAGAAAGGCAGAACACTCTCTGACATAAATCACAGCAATCTTCTCTATGACCCACCCACCAGAGTAATGGAAATATAAGCAAAAATAAGCAAACGGTACCCAATTAACTTAAAAGATTTTGCACAATGAAGGAAACTACAAGCAAAGTGAAAAGGCAGCCTTCAGAATGGGAGAAAATAACAACAAAAGAAGAAACTGACAAAGAATTAATCTCAAAAATATAGAAGCAGCTCATGAAGCTCAATACCAGAAAAATAAATGACCCAATCAAAAACTGGGCCAAAAAACTAAACACATATTTCTCCAAAACAGACATGCAGATGGCTAAGAAACATGAAAAGATGCTGAACATCACTCATGTCAGAGAAGTGCAAATATAAACCACAATGAGGTACCATCCCATGCCAGTCAGAATGGCTGCCATCAAAAAGTCTACAAATGATAAATGCTGGAGAGGGTGTGGAGTAAAGGGAACTCTCTTACACTTTTGGTGGGAATGCAAACTAGTACAGCTACTATGGAGAACAGTGTGGAGATTCCTTAAAAAACTGGAAATAGAACTGCCATACAACCCAGCGATCCCACTGCTGGGCATTCACACCGAGGAAGCCAGAATTGAAAGAGATACATGTTCCCCAATGTTCACTGCAGTACTGTTTATGAAAGTGAAAGTGACAGTGAAGTCGCTCAGTCGTGTCCGACTCTTTGCGACCCCATGGACTGTAGCCTACCAGGCTCCTCCGTCCATGGGATTCTCCAGGCAATAGTACTGGAGTGGATTGCCATTCCCTTCTCCAGGGTATCTTCCCGGCCCAGGGATCGAACCCGGGTCTCCTGCATTGTAGACAGACACTTTACCATCTGATCCACCAGGGAAGTCCAGTATGGAAGCAAGTTAAATGTCCATTGGAAGATGAATGGGTAAAGAAGTTGTACATATACACGATGGAATATTATTCAGCTATTAAAAAAAAACCACGTTTGAGTCAGTTCTAATGAGGTTGGATGAAACTGGAGCCTATTATACAGAGTGAAAGTGACAGTCCATTCACTATAGAGTTCATAGAATTTCTAGGCCAGAATATTTAAAGTAAAAGAGGAGAGTGAAAAAGTTGACTTAAAGCTCAACATTCAGAAAACTAAGATCATGGCAGATGAATGGATAAGGAAGTTGTGTTACATATACACAGTGAAATATTATTCAGCTATGAAAAAGAACACATTTAAGTCAGTTCTAATGAGGTTGGATGAAACTGGAGCCTATTAGACAGAGTGAAAGTGATAGTCCATTCACTATACAGTTCATAGAATTTCTAGGCCAGAATATTAAGTGAAAGAGGAAAGTGAAAATGTTGGCTTAAAGCTCAACATTCAGAAAACTAGATCATGGCATCTGGTCCCATCACTTCATGGCAAATAGATGGAGAAACGGTGGAAACAGAGGCTGACTTTATATTTTTGGACTCCAAAAACACTGCAGATAGTAGTTGCAGCCATGAAATTAAAAGACACTCCTTGAAAGGAAAGTTATGACCAACCAAGACAGCACATTAAAAAGAAGAGACATTACTTTGTTAACAAAGGTCCATCTAGTCAAGGCTATGGTTTTTCCAGTAGTCATGTATAGATGTGAGAGTTGAACTATAAAGAAAGCTGAGCACTGAAGAATTGATGGTTTTGAACTGTGGTGTTGGAGAAGACTCTTGAGAGTCCCTTGGACTATAAGGAGATCCAACCAGTTCATCCTAAAGGAGATCAGTCTTGGGTGTTCATTGGAAGGACTGATGTTGAAGCTGAAACTCCAATACTTTGGCCACCTGATCCAAAGAGCTGACTCATTTGAAAGACTCTGATGGTACCAGAGACTAAGCTCAAGTAGGACCAAGAAAGGGAGCACGGATCAGTTCTAACGAGATGGATAAAACTGGAGCCAGTTATACAGAGTGAAGTAAGCCAGAAAGAAAAACACCAGTACAGTATACTAACACATATATATGGAATTTAGAAACATGGTAATGATAACCCTGTATGCGAGACAGCAAAAGAGACACAGATGAATAGAATGGACTTTTGGACTCTGAGGGAGAGGGAGAGGGAGAGGGAGAAGGAGAGGGAGAGGGAGGGATGATTTGGGAGAATGACACTGAAACATGTATACTATCATGTAAGAAATGAATCACGAGTCTATGTTCAATACAGGATACAGGATGCTTGGGAGTGGTGCACGGGGATGATCCAGAGAGTTGATATGGGGTGGGAGGTGGGGGGCGGTGTTCAGGATTGGAAACTCATGTACACCCGAGACGGATTCATGTCAATGTATGGCAAAACCAATACAGTGATGTAAAGTAAAATAAAGTAAAAAAAAAATAATAAAAAAAATTAAAAAAAAAAAAAAGACCCGATGCTGGGAAAGATTGAGGGCAGAAGGAGAAGGGGATGATAGAGGATTATATGGTTGAATTGCATCACTGACTCAGTGGACATAAGTTTGGGTAAACTCTGGGAGTTGGTGATGGACAGGGAGGCCTGGCCTGCTGCAGTTTATGGGGTTCCAAAGAGTCAAACATGACTGAGTGACTGAACTGAATTGAATATGGGAGTGGGAAGCCTTTCCCTTCTCCAGGGGTTCTTCTCAACCCAGGGATCAAACACAAATCTTCCACATTGCAGGTGGATTATTTACCAGCTAAGCCACCAGGGAAGCCCAAGAATACTTGTGTGTATAGCCTATTCCCTTCTCCAGAAGATCTTCCCAAACCAGGAATCAAACCAGGGTCTCCTGCACTGTAGGCAGATTCTTTATCAACTGAGCTATCAGGAAAGCCTTTATACAGAGTGAAGTAAGTCAGAAAGAGAAATACCAATAGAGTATATTAGTGCATATATATGGAATTTAGAAAGACAGTAACAATAACTCCATATGCAAGACATAGATGTAAGAGAAAGAGACATAGATGTAAAAGAAAAGACCTTTGGATTATGTAGAAGAAGGAAAGGTGGGACAATATGAGAGAATAGCATTGAAACATGTATATTACCATATGTAATATAGATGATCAGTGCAAATTCAATGCATGAAGCAGGGCACTGAAGGCTGGTGCTCTGGGACAACCCAGAGGGATGGGGTGGGGATGGAGATGGGAAGGGGGTTCAGGAATGGGGAGACGCATGTACAACCATGGCTGATACATGTAGATATGGCAAAACCACCACAATATTGTAAAGCAATTAGCCTCCAATTAAAATAAGTTAACTAATTTAAAAAAAAGGGTTGCTGCATGTAATTTTAAGATTTTCTATGGCTAGGTGAACAGAAGATGGTGTAAGAAAAGGGAGATAAAAGGACCTTTGGTAAAACTTGTATTTCATAATTACATTTCACAACACACTTTTGCTTCTTTACAGAATAATACATCAAAAGACCAAGACTTATTCAGGCTTGTAAGTTTTTGTTTAAAAAAAAAACAAAAACAAAAACAACTAAACTAACTTAAAGATCTCTCATCTTTCCAAATTATTAGGAAACATTAGGGTTAAAGAGTATTCATCCTGTTTTCTAGGTTGCTGAAATTATGTCCCAATTTTTCTACCTTAGTTTTCTCTCTACTATGGGCTTCCCTGGTGGCTCAGAAGGTAAAGTAGCTGCCTGAAGTGTAGGAGACCAGGTTCGATCCCTAGGTTGGGAAGATCCCCTGGAGAAGGAAATGGTAAATCCTATTCTCAGTTTCATCATTCTGAAGCAAACTTTGATCATTATATATATTTTTTTTCATTAAAAATCATTGATAATGAGTTTAATATTGTTTATAATTTTTTTCTTTCTTTCTTTTTTTTTTTTGGTCCATACCACATGGCACGCGAGATCTTAGTTACCAGTGAAAAAGTGAAAGTGAAGTCGCTCAATCCTGTCCGACTCTTTGCAACCCCATGGACTGTAGCCTATCAGGCTCCTCTGTCCATGGGATTTTTCTAGGCAAAAATACTGGAGTGGTTTGCTATTTCTTTCTCCAGGAGATCTTTCCAACCCAGGGATTGAACCAGGGTCTCCCGCATTGCAGGCAGACGCTTTACCATCAGAACTACCAGGTTAGTTTCCAGACCAGGTATCAAACCCATGTCCCGTGCATTGGGAGCAGGCAGTCTAATCAGTAATAGCCTAGTGAAGTCCTTTTCAATTTTTTGAAACTTTTAATGAGATAGTTATAGATTCATATACAAGTGTAAGAAATAACATAAAGATCCCTGTGCACCATTCCCAATTTATCTCAGTGATAACCTTACGCTATGAATTTAATATATTTAATCTGTCATTTGGGATTTTTACAAAATGAATCTCACCTGAAATTTCAGCTTTATTACTCATCTGATCCCACATGTGTCCTTCTCCCAAGCTAAACTAAACAATCCTTTTCCCCTTCATGTATGTGTGCACTCTTTCAATTTGCCTTTTAAATACCACTTTGGATACCACTTTGTCCATGGAATAAATTTATGGATTACCTAAGCTAGAAGTAAGAAAGGAACAATTATTGTTCATGAAAATATTTTCATAAACTATCTATTGTGAGTCTGCGAGAAAAATGGCAATAAAATTTTGTTAAACTATCCTGCAATATAAATGAATAAAAATTTCAAGAATTCAAGGAGAAAGCAGTAAACAGAGGGGTAATGAGAAGAGAGAAGAGAAATATATGAAGAATTTTCAAGAAGAGATTTAACATTTACTTTTAAGGTGTGTGCATGTATTTGTGTGTGTAGGCAAGTTTGCATGTGTGTGCTACAAGAGCCTTGTGTGAATGATTAAATGCTTTTGTGGAAAGAGGAAAGAGGCTCATGGTTTCAGATCTTGGTATATCAAGCAGTCAAGTTTCTATGCTATTTTGTTGTTGTTCAGTCACTAAGTCATGTCTGACTCTTTGCAACCTCATGGATTGCAGCATGCCAGGCTCTTCTGTCCTCTGCTCTCTCCCAGAGTTTGCCGTCTCATTCTGTGACACCTCCTTCTCCTTTTGCCTTCAATCTTTCTGCTCATCAGAGTCTTTTCCAATGAGTTGATTCCTCCCGTCAGGTGGCCAAAGCATTGAGCTTCAGCTTCAGCATCAGTCCTTTCAATAAATATTCACGGTTGATTTCCTTTAGGATGGGCTAGTTTGATCTCCTTGTAATCCAAAGGATTCTCAAGTGTCTTCTGCTGCTGCTGCTGCTAAGTCACTTCAGTCGTGTCCGACTCTGTGTGACCCCATAGACAGCAGCCCACCAGGCTCCCCTCTCCCTGGGATGCTCCAGGCAAGAACACTGGAGTGGGTTGCCATTTCCTTCTCCAATGCATGAAAGTGAGAAGTGAAAGTGAAGTCACTCAGTCGTGTCCAACCCTCAGGGACCCCATGGACTGCAGCTTTCCAGGCTCCTCCGTCCATGGGATTTTCCAGGCAAGAGTACTGGAGTGGGGTGCCATTGCCTTCTCGAAAGTGTCTTCTCCAGGACCACAATTTGAAAGCAAAACTCAGCCTTCTTTATGGTCCAAATTTCACATCTGTACATGACTACTGGAAAAATCATAGCTTTGACTCTACAGGCCCATGTCAACAAAGTGATGACTCTGCTTTTTAATATGCTATGTAGATTTGTCATAGCTTTTATTTCAAGGAGCAAGTATCTTTTAATTTCATGGCTTCAGTCACTGTCAACAGTGATTTTGGAGCCTAAGAAAATAAAATCTGTCACTCTTTCCATTTTTCCCCTTCTATTTGCCATGAAGTGATGGGACTGGAAGCTATGATCTTAGTTTTTTAAATGTTGATATTCAAGTCAGTTTTTTCAATCTCCTCTTTCACCTTCATCAAGAGAGTCTTTAGTTCCTCTTCACTTTCTTCCATGACAGTCATTTTATCTGCATTTCTGAGGTTGTTGATATTTCTCCTGGCAATCTTAATTCCAGCTTGTGCT
This sequence comes from Aepyceros melampus, assembly GCA_006408695.1. Taxonomy (NCBI): domain Eukaryota; kingdom Metazoa; phylum Chordata; class Mammalia; order Artiodactyla; family Bovidae; genus Aepyceros; species Aepyceros melampus. Next base: position 20,049 of record SJXQ01010248.1, on the reverse strand, counting down.
TCTTCACCCAGCCCAACATTTCACATACTGTACTCTGCATAGAAATTAAATAAGCAGGGTGACAATATACAGCCTTGGCACACTCCTTTCCCAATTTTGAACCAGTCAGTTTTTCCATGTCCAGTTCTAATTGTTGCTGTTCGACTGGCATACAAGTTTTTCAAATGACAGGTAAAGTGGTTTGGTACTTCCATCTCTTCAATAATTGTCCACAATTTGTTGTGATCCAAACAGTCAAAGGCTTTTAAATTGTCAAAGAAGCACGAGTAAACATTTTTCTGGAGTTCCCTTGCTTTCTCTGTGATCTAATGCATGTTGGCAATTGGATCTCTACCTTTTCTAAATCCAGTGTGTATATTTGGAAGTTCTCAGTTTACATACTGCTGAAGCCTAGCTTGAAGGATTTTGAGTATAACCTTGCTAGCATGTGAAATGAGTGCAGTTGTACAGTAGTTTGAACATTCTTTGACATTGCCCTTCTTTGGGTTTGGAATGATACAGACATTTTCCTATCCTGGGCCACTGCTGAATTTTCAAAATTTCTGACAAATTGAGTGCAGTACTTTAAGAGTATCATCAGTTTCAGGATTTACCTTTTTAAAGAGTTATTATGTTAGGAGTTACTACATCTTTAGGAGTCACTATGTTTGGAGCATAAAATAATCTGGTTACACTTGCTTCCAACAATTTTATCAGTTTTCTATGCAATCCAATAAACTCCTTTTTTTCCCTATTGTATGATGATGTAAGTTCTCTGATGGATGACTACAGGGCCTGTGGAAGGCAGAATGATGTGCCCCCCCACCCCCCATAGACGTCCACACCCTAACTGTTAGGATCTATGCAAATGTTACTTTATCTGACAAAGGGAAATTAAAGTTGTAGTTGGAATTAAAATACACCAATGATGATATATAGAGATGATCATGGATTATCCCAGTTAACTTTGTGCAATAATAGTTCAGTTCAGGTCAGTCACTCAGTCGTGTCCAACTCTTTGCGACCCCATGAATCACAGCACGCCAGGCCTCCCTGTCCATCACCAACTTCCGGAGTTCACTCAGACTCACGTCCATCGAGTCAGTGATGCCATCCAGCCATCTCATCCTCCGTCATCCTCTTCTCCTCCTGGCCCCAATCCCTCCCAGGATCAGAGTTTTCCAATGAGTCAACTTTTCACATGAGGTGGGCAGAGTACTGGAGTTTCAGCTTCAGCATCATTCTCTCCAAAGAAATCCCAGGGCTGATCTCCTTCAGAATGGACTGGTTGGATCTCCTTGCAGTCCAAGGGACTCCTCAAGAGTCTTCTCCAACACCACAGTTCAAAAACATAAATTCTTTGGTGCTCAGCCTTCTTCACAGTCCAACTCTCACATCCATACATGAATACTGGAAAAACCATAGCCTTGACTAGAGGGAACTTAGTCGGCAAAGTAATGTCTCTGCTTTTCAATATGCTATCTAGGTTGGTCATAACTTCTCTTCCAAGGAGTAAGTGTCTTTTAATTTCATGGCTGCAGTCAGCATCTGCAGTGATTTTGGAGCCCCCCAAAATAAAGTCTGAATTATTTCCACTGTTTCCCCATCTATTTCCCATGAAGTTATGGGACCAGATGCCATGATCTAGGTTTTCTGAATATTGAACTTTAAGTCACATTTTTCACTCTCCATTTTCACTTTCATCAAGAGGCTTTTTAGTTCCTCTTCACTTTCTGCCATAAGGGTGGTGTCATCTGCATATCTGAGGTTATTGATATTTCTCCTGGCAATCTTGATTCCAGCTTGTGCTTCTTCCAGTCCAGCGTTTCTCATGATGGACTCTGCATATAAGTTAAATAAGCAGGGTGATGATATACAGCCTTGATGGACTCCTTTTCCTATTTGAAACCAGTCTGTTGTTCCATGTCCAGTTCTAACTGTTGCTTCCTAACCAGCATACAGATTTCTCAGGAGGCAGGTTAGGTGGTCTGTTATTCCTATCTCTTTCAGAATTTTCCACAGTTTATTGTGATCCACACAGTCAAAGGTTTTGGCATAGTCAATAAAGCAGAAATAGATGTTTCTCTGGAACTATCTTGCTTTTTACAGATCCAGCAGATGTTGGCAATTTGTTCTCCGGTTCTTCTGCCTTTTCTGATACCAGCTTGAACATCAAGGAGTTCACAGTTCATGTCTTGCTGAAGCCTGGCTTGGGGGATTTTGAAAATTACTAGCATGTGAGATGAGTGCGATTGTGCGGTAGTTTGAGGATTCTTTGGCATTGCCTTTCTTTGGGATTGGAATGAAAATTTACCTTTTCCAGTCCTGTGGCCACTGCTGAGTTTTCCAAATTTGCTCTCATATTGAGTGCAGCAATTTCACAGCATAATCTTTCAGGATTTGGAATAGCTCCACTGGAATTCCATCACCTCCACTAGCTTTGTTCGTAGTGATGCTTTCTAAGGCCCACTTGATTTCGCATTCCAGGATATCTGGCTCTAGGTAAGTGATCTCACCATCACGGTTATCTGGGTCATGAAGATCTTTTTGGTACAGTTCTTCTGTGTATTCCTGCCACCACTTCTTAATATCTTTTGCCTCTGTTAGTCCATACAATTTCTGTCCTTTATCAAGCCCATCTTTGCATGAAATGTTCCTTTGGTATCTCTAATTTTCTTGAAGAGATCTCTAGTCTTTCCCCTTCTGTTCTTTTCCTCTATTTCTTTGCATTGATCACTGAAGAAGGCTTTCTTATATCTTCTTGCTATTCTTTGGAACTCTGCATTCAGATGCTTATATCTTTCCTTTTCTCCTTTGTTTTTCACTTCTCTTCTTTTCACAGATATTTGTAAGGCCTCCCCAGACAGCCATTTGGCTATTTTTGCATTTCTTTTCCATGGGGATTGTCTTGATCCCTGTCTCCTGTACAATGTCACAAACCTCATTCCACAGTTCATCAGGCACTCTGTCTATCAGATCTAGGCCCTTAAATCTATTTCTCACTTCCACTGAATAATCATAAGGGATTTGATTTAGGTCATACCTGAATGGTCTACCGGTTTTCCCTACTTTCTTCAATTTAAGTCTGAATTTGGTAATAAGGAATTCATGATCTGAGCCTTGGTCAGCTCCTGGTCTTGTCTTTGTTGACTGTATAGAGCTTCTCCATCTTTGGCTGCAAAGAATATAATCAATCTGATTTTGGTGTTCACCATCTGATGATGTTCATGTGTAGAGTCTTCTCTTGTGTTGCTGGAAGAAGGTGTTTGCCACCGGCACACTAAGCACGGCGGAGAGGAGCTACCCCATGTCAAAGGTCAGGGGCAGTGGCTGGGAGGAGCCACACCGCACCTGAGGCCAGGGGCAGCAGCCGAGAGAAGCAACCCCATGCCCGAGGTCAGGGGCGATGGCCAGGAAGAGCAACCCCATGTCCAAGGAGCAGTGGTTGCGTGGATGCAGGATGGCCTAGAGGAGCTATTTCATGTTGAAAGTCAGGAAGGGTGTCGGTGAGGAGATACCCTTTATCCAAGGTAAGGAGCAACTGCTGCGCTTTGCTGGAGCAGCTGTGAAGAGATACCCCACACCCAAGGTAAGAGAAACCCATGTAAGATGGTAGGTGTTGCAAGAGGCATCAGAGGGCAGACACACTGAAACCATACTCACAGAAAACTAGTCAATCTAATCACACTAGGACCACAGCCTTGTCTAACTCAGTGAAACTAAGCCATGCCTGCTGGGCAACTCAAGATGGGTGGGTCATGGTGGAGAGGTCTGACAGAATGTGGTCCACTGGAGAAAGGAATGGCAAATCACTTCAGTATTCTTGCCTTGAGAACCCCATGAACAGTATGAAAAGGCAAAATGATAGGATACTGAAAGAGGAACTCCCAGGTCAGTAGGTGTCCAACACGCTACTGGAGATCAGTGGAGAAATAACTCCAGAATGAAGGGATGGAGCCAAAGAAATAACAATACCCAGTTATGGATGTGACTGGTGATAGAAGCAAGGTCTGATGGTGTAAACAGCAATATTGCATAGGAACCTGGAATGTTAGGTCCATAAATCAAGGCAAATTGGAAGTGGTCAAACAAGGGGTTGGCAAGAGTGAATATTGACATTCTAGGAATCAGCGAACTAAAATGGACTGGAATGGGTGAATTTAACTCAGATGACCATTATGTCTACTACTGCGGGCAGGAATCCCTCAGAAGAAATGGAGTAGCCATCATGGTCAACAAAAGAGTCCAAAATGCAGTACTTGGAGGCAATCTCAAAAATGCCAGAATGATCTCTGTTCATCTCCAAGGCAAATCATTCACAGTAATCCAAGTCTATGCCCCAACCAGTAACACTGAAGAAGCTGAGGTTGAACAGTTTCATGAAAACCAACAAGACCTTTTAGAACTTACATCTCAAAAGATGTGCAATAACAACTGTCCTTAAATATAGAAAAGGGAAGTGGAAGAGAGTAAATCTATTAACATAACATGAAAAAGATTGGAGCCATCATTTTTTCCTTTGAATATGAAATTAAAAGGGTCCTGAGAGTGAAAGAGGAGAGTGAAAAAGTTGACTTAAAGCTCAACATTCAGAAAACGAAGATCATGGCATCTGGTCCCATCACTCCATGGGAAATAGATGGGGAAACAAAGAAACAGTGTCATACTTTATTTTTGGGGGCTCCAAAATCATTGCAGATGGTGACTGCAGCCATGAAATTAAAAGACACTTACTCCTTAGAAGAAAAGTTATGATCAACCTAGATAGTATATTCAAAAGCAGAGACATTACTTTGCCGACTAAGGTCCGTCTAGTCAAGGCTATGGTTTTTCCTGTGGTCATGCATGGATGTGAGAGTTGGACTGTGAAGAAGGCTGAGCACCGAAGAATTGATGCTTTTGCACTGTGGTGTTGGAGAAGACTCTTGAGAGTCCCTTGGACTGCAAGGAGATCCAACCAGTCCATTCTGAAGGAGATCAACCCTGGGATTTCTTTGGAAGGAATGATGCTAAAGCTGAAGCTCCAGTACTTTGGCCACCTCATGCGAAGAGCTGACTCATTGGAAAAGACCCTGATGCTGGGAGGGATTGGGGGCAGGAGGAGAAGAGGATGACGGAGGATGAGATGGCTGGATGACATCACAGACTCAATGGACATGAGTCTGAGTGAACTCTGGGAGTTGGTGATGGACAGGGAGGCCTGGTGTGCTGCGATTCATGGGGTCGCAAAGAGTCGGACACGACTGAGCAGCTGAATTGAACTGAACTGAACTGAGCTAAGGAAAGCAGGAAATCTCTGGGAGCCAAAAGAAGCAAGGATAAAAATTAGCCCTTAGAACCTCCAGAAAGGAGAACAGCCCTGCCATCACCTTGACCCCAACATGCTGAGAACTGATCTACAGAGCTTTCAGATAATAACACTTGTGTTGGTGCATTCTCTAAGTTGTGTGATAGCTATGGAAGCAACAGAAAACTAATATAGTTCCTCAAGAAGACACTCCTGTAGGGGTGGTGGTGATGCTGAGCTGAAGTTGTGTAGCTTAAAGAAGGGAGAGGGAATGGCAGCTGACATGTGTATCACACATGTCTTCTCTTCCCTATGTCCCTTCCGTCCTCACTCTGTGCTCACACTACTTGCAAACTTAGGGATAAAATGTGCTTTCTTCATCTTCAACCAAGGTTCCCCCTGGTGGCTCAGTGGTAAAGAGTCTGCCTGTCAATGCAGGAAACACAGGTCTGATCCCTGGGTCAGAAATATTCCCTGGAGAATGAAATGGCAACCCACTCCAATATTCTTGCCTAGGAAATCCCATAGACAGAGGAGCCTGGTGGGCTACAGCCAGACACAACAGTGGCTAAACAAAAAAAATAACAACATCTTCATACCACCTCTAATGACTAGATTCATGTGTAATACTGATACCTATATGTTCAATTCATGTTTGTTTAATTGGATGTGTTAAATTACAGGGGAAACAGGATGTTAATTAAGGTGATAAGGGAGAAATGTCATCCTTTTTTGATGAACAGAGGGGAATATGTATGTTCTTCTCTTCCTAGATGGGTATTTCCAGATTATCACCAATGTAAATAGATGGATGAGCATGCAATTTTTAGTTACAAGCATCTGGACGTGGGTGGGGAGCTGTCACTTTTTACCAGCTGAACTTGGTGCTCACTGGTGGAGAAGACAGCAACAAGTGGTGAGAAGAGTAGGGAAGGGCGGGCGGCTTCCCCGGCCCTTGATCCAAAAATAAAACCCTCTGTCATACCCATAGGTAGTCTCACCTCCTGTCAGTCTCTGCCTTTGACTTCAATCCCCATTCACTTTCAACTTTACATCTTAATATTTTAGCAGTTGCCATTTACTAATAGGTATGCGTGGATGTGAGAGTTGGACTGTGAAGAAAGCTGAGCACCGAAGAATTGATGCTTTTGAACTGTGGTGTTGGAGAAGACTCTTGAGAGTCCCTTGGACTGCAAGGAGATCCAACCAGTCCATTCTGAAGATCAGCCCTGCATGTTCTTTGGAAGGAATGATGCTAAAGCTGAAACTCCAGTACTTTGGCCACCTCATGTGAAGAGTTGATTCATTGGAAAAGACTCTGATGCTGGGAGGGATTAGGGTCAGGAGGAAAAGGGGACAACAGAGGATGAGATGGCTGGATGGTATCACTGACTCGATGGACATGAGTTGAGTGAACTCTGGGAGATGGTGATGGACAGGGAGGCCTGGCTTGCTGTGATTCATGGGGTCACAAAGAGTTGGACATGACTGAGCAACTGGACTGAACTAAACTGAACTGAACAGATATGCAGGATTGCCCTCTGCTTTTAAAGACAGACTCAGATAGGAATTTTATGGCCACACCCATTTCTCAGTGCTTCTCTGATGATGTAGACCCATCACTCCTCTGGAGGGAGACAAGTAATTGTTATTAGATGCTGACTGTATCTGCCTTCTTTGGCCCTAGAAAATCCCACATTCAGCCATCTGATCTATTGTTATTATATAAGTTCAGACTACTGTAATGTGCACCTAAAGTATGTTCCAGTTAATGTGAAAACAAAGCAGATATGTAGGCAGTCTTTTTTTTTTTAATTAAACAAGACAGAACACTTAGTAAAACCTCTCATTTTTATTTCTAGGTTTGCAATTTACTCAGTGCAGCTGATCTTTAAGCATACAAGGAATATACACAGACAGAATATAAAATAAATAATTTATTGGTTTTAATGTATTGGCATTTAAATGCTCCTTTATTGCACTATTTATAAAACTGTTTTATAGAGCACTAAAATTTATGTGACTGTTTAAAAATGTTAATCCTATAATTAATAGTCAGAAGCATACGCTTTCCTCCAGCACAAAGTGCTGATATTCTAAATCTGTCACTCTGAACTTTACAGTTGGGACAGCCATCTGCCTACACATAGCCATCTAAAACAAAGCAAGACTATAGGCTGTTATGTCTCCCATGGTGAGATGCAGGATCAAGATAAAGTAGGCAACAAGTTCAGCTAATATGAACTAAGAGAGCATGTGTTGAGGAAAACAATGTATTAAATCAAACTGATTCTATAAGTCACTATTATTAGGTGATTAGACGTGATTTTATGAAGTAGAGGCCCTGATATAATGCCAAGTAGATGGGAAATAGTGGATGGGTGACCTACTACTGAGTCATATAGCTTTGCACACCCTTGCTTTGTGTTGTGAATCTAATGCTATTTTAGTTAAGGCTCATATGTAACTGACATCTGACATCTCCATTTTGCTGTGAGATTTCAAGGTTGTTAAGATAAAATAATATTTTTTCAAAGGTTGAGAGAATTTACTAGAAGGAAAAAGGAGCAAGGCTATGAGGAAAAATCAGTTTTGAAGATATCCTTATATGTAGATGTCTCTGAAGTTATATATATTTATTTTCAGAGAGTGATGTTTTTCATCATCTGTGTCTAGATTTTTCTGAAATTCAAATCTTAATTTACTTTCCACATTTTAGTTTTACTGAAATTATTATGGAAAGATACTACCACTTCTCTTCAGATCACCTAATACACTTATTGGCTTAATTTTAGTTGGGTCATGAAAAATTATTAGATTAACTTTCACTTCTTTGGTTTTATAATTTTAGAAATTTTTATTCTTTTTAAAGAAACCTCTCTTTTTCTTGAAATAAAGGTACTTTTTTTTAACATGAAAGCATGAGGAAAATCAGAAATTCTATGTCATGTTAAATTTGATTTTCTGATGAGTGTGGCAGTAGAACATGGAGGTTAAATATGAATTCTAGGGTCTGATGAAATGGCTTTTAATTCCATCTCCACCATGTGCAAGCTGTGTGACCTAAAGAGAGTAATTTAACACCTTGAGGCCTTTGGTTTCTCATTTGTAAACAGGAGAGTGACTTAGAGTGCTGACTTCAGGTGAGTTGTTCTGAGAACTAAATGAAATAAGATACATGAAGCAATCAGGATCTGTTGCTGCTCGATCAGAATTCTTCACAATGGCAATATGCAAACTTCATTCCTAAAGTGGAAGCTCACATATTTTAGATGTAGCAATCTCTCTGCAAATTTAAGCATATTAATACTGATAATATTTCTCAGAAATTATATATTACAGGATCATACAGTAGCTCTCTTGGGCATATATCCAGAGAAAACCAGAATTTGAAAAGACACATTTATCCCAGTGTTCACTGCCACATTGTTTACAATAGCCAGGACGTGGAACAACCTAAGTCTACATTGATGAATGAATGAAGATGACGTGGTACCAATATAAAATGGAATGTTACTCAGAATAAAAAAGAATGAAATGACGTCTTTTGCAGCAACATGGATGGAGATAGACATTATCATAGCAAGTGAAGTAAGTCAGACAGAAAAAGACAAATATCAAATGATATCACTTATATGTGGAATCTAAAGAAACATGACACAAGTAAACTTATTTGCAAAGCAGAAACAGATTCAAAAACATAGAAAACAAACTTATGGTTACCAAAGTGAAAATATCAGGGGGAGGGATAAATTAGAAATTTAGGAGTAACATATAAACACTACTATATATAAAGTAGTTAAACAGCAAGGACTTACTGTATAACACAGGAAATGATATCCAATATTTTATAATAACCTATTTGTGAAAAGAATCTGAGAAAGAATATATATATATCTATATATATATATATAATTTTGCTGTACATCTGAAACCTAATACAACACTGTAAATCAATTACATTTCAAAAGTAAATTAAAAGTTATATGAAATATATTAAATATTAATATATAAATGAAATCATAAGAAATATCCATATATAGATAGATAGAGAGAAGTGGTTTAGAGATTGTGTATCCAAAGCAAGATTTTTACCAGGTAGTTGAAATACACTGAAACTGGTTTATAATGCTGCTGCTGCTGCTGCTAAGTCACTTCAGTCGTGTCTGACTCTGTGCGACCCCATAGATGGCAGCCCACCAGGCTCTCCCATCCCTGGGATTCTCCAGGCAAGAACACTGGAGTGGGTTGCCATTTCCTTCTCCAATGCATGAAAGTGGAAAGTGAAAAGTGAAAGTGAAGTCACTCAGTTGTGTCTGACTCTTAGCGACCCCATGGACTGCAGCCTACCAGGCTCCTCCATCCATGGGGTTTTCTAGGCAAGAGTACTGCAGTGGGGTGCCATCACCTTCTCTGGCTTACAATGCTAATTTATTGAAATGTACACTTAGAAATCATGGCAACTGGATAATGCATATATAAGAAGTCTTGTCATGGTACCAGGTCCCTGAATTGTGAACCTTAGGTGGTATTCATCATCTGTGGATCTGGATTCTAAGATGCATCCTAGTATGATTTATATTAATAGCATCAAATTAAGAACACGAATCTGTCCTTGGCTTTCTTTATGACTAAAAAAGAAAGGGGTAAACTCAAATATAGGGGTTAAAAATAAACATGTATCAGTTCAATTCATTTCAATCACTCAATTGTGCTCGACTCTTTGCGACCCCATGAATTGTAGCACACCAGGCCTCCCTGTCCATCACCAACACCCAGAGCTTACTCAAATTCATGTCCGTTGAGTCAGTGATGCCATCCAAGCATCTCATCCTTTGTCGTCCCCTTCTCCTCTCACCTTCAATCTTTCCCACTATCAGGGTCTTTTCAAACATGTACAAAAAGAGTAATGATTAACTGTATAGCACAAGGATTGATATGCAATACCTTGTAATAATCTATAATGAAGTATAGTATGCAAAAAATGAATAATATGCTGTATACCTAAAACCAATGTAATACTGTAAATAAACTATACTTCAATAAAAACTATTTGAACAAGGGAAAATGTGCACTTTTTACAATTAGAAAGATAATTTCAATTCTAAAAATGTACATCTCATCACATTCTAAGTTTTATATTGAAATATTTCCTCAAAAGGCAAGAACAACAAAAAATTATAGGTAATACTATGATATAATCTAAAGATCCTATTTCAAGAATTTTGTTTCGTATATCATTGACTTAAATTTTCTTAAAAAAATTCATTGGTAAGATTATTCACAGTTCCTATTTTGCACTTAGAAATAAATATTCTGTGCCAGGGATGGGGGAGCCTGGCAGGCTGCCATCTATGGGGTCGCACAGAATCGGACACGACTGAAGTGACTCAGCAGCAGCAGCAGCAGCAGATTATATAGATTTAGCATCATGTTAACATCCAATTTATCAGTTTAAAATATTGCAAATTCAACAGAAAAAACAATTAAAATATAATGGTAGAAAGTGCTTAATAATGTTGGAAACAATAAAATATTCTTAAAGGTGAATATACAGCAGAGTTCCTTGCTTCTTTTCCTAAACTCAGGGTCTCTCATTCTGCTACCCAAACACCAAACAGTCAAAACTCAGTCAAGCCTGGGGTTTAACTCCAGGTAAACCTGGTTTTTTGTTTTTCTGGAGAAAAGTATGAGTTACTGTATGAAGCATTAAAGCCACAGAGTGAGGAGTCAAGGAGGAAGAGGGCAATTGTGGACCCCAGATCCTCTGTGGTCTGGCCCATGACTAGGGAGGGACACACTCATAACTGAGAACCCCTGCTTTCATGGCATCAATTTCACCAGTCAGTAAATTTGGGCTGGTAATAAATAAAATTAAATATCAAAATGCATTTTAAGAAAGATAAGGAGGGTAATTTAGTATCATGAAGTTAAAAAAGGAAAAACGCTCTCAGTTTTACATGTGGAGCTAAAAGAGCTTTATCATCCAAATTATGTCCCTAGAGGTCCATTCATAGTACATAACACAGATGGTCTCAGATGGGAGCAGAGGAGGCAAGTCTCATGGTACTTTGCAAACATTAAGTCACTCAAAAATCAAGCAATAGTGATGTGTTTTCAAAACCATCTTACAGGTAAAAAATAAACTTTATGGATATAATATGTTTACAATGAATATGAAAAGAGACCATGTTTCAATTTCTGTGGTTTTGGCTATACTTACTGGCTTACTTGGTTAAATAGTAACAGGTTTATTACAGTCACACAAGATTGGGAAGAAGAGTGGAATATCAGATATATGTACCTTTGATGTCACTTTTGGAGGCTCCACACTTTGCTATTAAAAAAAAAAAAAGTTATTTAACACAATCTTGGAAAAAGTAATGAAATTCTCTTCCATCTGAATCATTACCTAATAGTAATTCCTATCCCTCCCTCCAATATAGAACAAGTGATAAATTTTACATAAAAAATAATGAGAATCTCCATGCTTAGTGCAAGGACAGGCCAGCTGCATAACATCTAATGCCTTTGTCATCTGCTGAGGGCATTTTTTGCTCTCTTGCCCAGCACTGCTGTAGTTAACTGAAATACTCTTAGAAAGTCATTGGATGCTGACAATAGGAGAATTTCCTTTTGATTCATAAATAGCTTCACTAATTCTTAAGCATCAAAAAATAAAGTGTTCTTCTGGAACACCAAAACAACTTCAATATGGAGATCTGCTTATAAAGTACAAAAAAGCAATTTGATTAACAAATAAGCAATAAAATAATATTAATTAGAACTTAATTGTTTCTATTGTGACAAAGATGGATGCATCATAATTTTCAAGAAACTATCTAAATAATGCTACACTTGAATTGCAACTCCTATTTTGTATGGCTATTACAAACACATTTTGAATGACAAGTTTAATGAAATGAACAAACAAACAAATAGTGTTTGCTTTGCAACCCTGAACCAAAAACGTTCTATCAGAATTCATTTTTAAATAAAATTATACAGATATTTCTTGTTTGTGCTAATAGCCCTCAAGAAGTTTATGATAGATTTCTCTTCTTTTCCACCCTCTGGAAAAGTTTTATAAAAGAAATAAAGGAGGGCAGTGAAGTTCGTTTACCTTGTTCTCAGAACCGGAGGGTGAATTGGAGCAGACAGTTGCATTAGAAGGAATAGGCGCCCCCTGGGAGGACAGTGATGCAGGGGCCCCTGCCGTGACACAACGGCCCCTGGCGGGTGGCAAGTATTATGCTGGGGGCTAGCGGAACCCCATAAGGAATGAAAGACTGAGATATTTTGGATGGAGTGGGATACTTGGATCTAAACTTATAAAAAGTTCAGGAAAAAAAAAAAGTGTATATATATATAAGTAAAAGAGCCAGGAATTTAAATAGAAATAACAGAAACTTTGGTTTAAAATAAGGGGAAAAAGCTCCAAGCAAAAGACAAAGACTAGCTGAATGGATACAAAAATAATACTCCCATATATGCTGTCTGCAAGAGACCCACCTCAAAACAAGAGACACACACAGGCTGAAGGGAAGGGCTGGAAAAAGGTATTCCATGCAAATGGAGGCCAAAATAAAGCAGGAGTAGCAATTCTCATATCATATAAAATAGACTTTGAAATAAAGGCCATGAAAAGAGACAAAGAAGGACATTGCATAAGGATCAAAATATCAATCCAAGAAGAAAATATATCAATTATAAATATATATGCACTCAACATAGGAGTACCTAAATACATAATGCAAATGCTAACAAGTATGAAAGGGGAAATTAACAATAGCAGTCATAGTGGGAGACTTTAATACTCCACTCACACCTATGAATAGATCAACCAAACAGAAAATTAGCAGGGAAACACAAACTTTAAATGATACAATGGACCAGTAAGACCTAATTGATATATAGAAAAGAAGAAGTAAAACTCTTACTGCTTGCAGATGACATGATCCTCTACATAGAAAACCCTAAAGACACCACCAGAAAACTGCTAGAGCTAATCAATGAATATAGTAAAGTTCCAGGATATAAAATTAACACACAGATATCCCTTGTATTCCTATATACTAACTATGAGAAAACAGAAAGAGAAATTAAGGAAGCAATTCCATTTACCATTGCAAAGAAAAGAACAAAATATTTAGGAATAAATCTATCTAAAGAAATAAAAGTTCTATACATAGAAAACTAAAAAACACTGATGAAAGAAATCAAAGATGACACAAGTAGATGGAGAAATATATCACGTTCATGGATTGGAAGAATCAATATAGTGAAAATGAGTGTACCACCCAAAGTAATCTATACTCAATGCACTCCCTATCAAGATACCAATAGTGTTTTTCACAGAACTAAAACAAATAATTTCACAATTTGTATTGAGATACAAAAAACCTCCAATAGCCAAAGCAATCTTGAGAAAGAAGAGTAGAACTGGAGGAATCAACTTGCCTGACTTCAGACTATACTACAAAGCTACAGTCATCAAGACAGTATGGTACTGGCACAAAGACAGAAATATAGACCAGTGGAATAAGATAGGGGGACAATATGGAGAATAGCATTGAAACACGTATATTACCGCATGTGAAATAGATCACCAGTCCACGTCTGATGCATGAACAGGGCACTCAAAGCTTGTGCATTAGGACAACCCTGAGGGATGGGATGGGGATCGAGTTGAGAGGGGGGTTCAAGATGGGGACACATGTACACCCATGTGTAAAGTAATTAGCCTTCAATTAAAATAAATGATTTTGAAAAAAAAGGGGGGGGGACAGACTGTCACTTTTGTTTCCCATGGTGGATTTTTTTTTAATTTTATTATTTGTTTATTATTATTATTTTTACTTTATGATATTGTATTGGTTTTGCCATATATCAACATGAATCTGCCATGAGTGTACATATGTTCCCAATCCTGAACCCTCCTCCCACCTCCCTCTCCATACCATCCCTCAGGGTCATCCCAGTGCACCATGTAGGCTTTATCCTAAGGATGCAAGGATTCATCAATATCCACAAATCAATCAATGTAATATACCACATTAACAAATTGAAAAATAAAAGCCATATGATTATTCCATGGTGGATTTTTAAAATGTTGGAAATGTGACCCTGGGTGAATCATAGAATCCATCTCTGTGGTTCTGTGAAGCTGTATTAATTTCTTCAAAGTCCTGGGCAACCAGAATATATCAGTCTGCATAAGGCTTAGAGTCAGCTCTTGAGAATAATTCAAACTTGGGTTGAACATAGTTTACTTTGGCTCCTCATGAGCCTGAAACAAAGTAATACCATATTACATTTTAGTGGTAAAATTGCTTGAATTTGAATTTTTTCTAAGTTGATCATGAGAAATATGTTTTTTTTTTTTCAAAGTCACTTGCATTCATTTGATAAATTAAGCAAGGGATACTTTAGGAATGCTACTAATGACTCCCTACTCTTTTCACAAACTTTACAGCCAGGTTGATTTTTTCTTCCCTAAAACCTGATGGTTTCAGTGTGTCTGCCCTCTGATTCCCTCCCGCAACACCCACCATCTTATTTGGGTTTGACTTACCTTGAGCGTGGGGTATCTCTTCACGACTGCTCCAGCAGAGCCACTGCACCTTACCTTTGACGAGGGGTATCTCCTCACTTACTGTTCATGGGGTTCTCAAGGCAAGAATACTGAAGTGGCTTGCCATTCCCTTCTTCAGTGGACCACATTCTGTCAGACCTCTCCACCATGACCCTCCCATCTTGGGTTGCCCTGCAGGCATGGCTTGGTTTCATTGAGTCAGACAAGGGTGTGGTCCTAGTGTGATTAGATTGACTAGTTTTCTGTGAGTATGGTTTCAGTGTGTCTGCCCTCTGATTCCCTCCCGCAACACCCACCATCTTATTTGGGTTTCACTTACCTTGAGCGTGGGGTATCTCTTCACGACTGCTCCAGCAGAGCCACTGCACCTTACCTTTGACGAGGGGTATCTCCTCACAGCCACCGTTCCCGACCCTCAACGTAGGATAGCTCCTCTAGGCCCTCCTGGGCCTATAATTCCTCATTATACATTTGATTAACTGTAGGGTTTGTGCAATTTTCAAAATTTTGAAAAGTCATAATTGTCACTCAACTTTTAAATATTTGTAACTATGGAATTTTTATGTTATTTCAAAACCATTTATTTATTTATTTTCTAGCTTTTTATTTTGTAGTAGAATATAGCCAATTAACAATGTCATGATAGTTTCAGGTGAACAGTGAAGGGCCTCAGCCATATACATACATGTGTCCTTTCTGCCTCAAACTTCCCTCCCATCCAGGCTGCAACATAACATTGAACAAAGCTCTCTGTTGTATACAGTAGGTCCTTGTTGGTTATCCATTTTAAATATAGCAGTGTACATGTCCATTCCAAACTCCCTAACTACCCCTTCTCCCCCGGCAACCATGAGTTCATTTGCTGAGACTATGAGTCTGTTCCTGTTTTGTATCTAAATTCTTTTGTATCATTTCTTTTTCAATTCCACATATAAGGGATGTCATATAATATTTCTTCTTCTGTGTTTTGATCATGAGATGCCCAGGTAGTAAAAGTTCATAGAAACAGTTTGTGACTCTAGTTCCAATTATTGCAAAAAAAACTTTTTTTTTTTATCTTGGAACCTAATCTCATAACTAACATTTAAAATAAAAAATATTTTGGTATATCAACAGAAGTAAATACCCTTACATAAACAAGTAAAGTTATTTGAGAGAAGGCAGAGAAATATGAAGATTATCAGAAAGTGTTGCTTTACTGGAAATAGACCCTCATCTTAAATCTTTTTGTTTATTAATCTCACTTGGAATATTTTGAAGCCTTGGAAAACATAGCACTTTTGAAGTGTATTATTATTTCTAGTTTGTGGGCATTTATTTACATGGTTGCACATAAGCTGAGGGTTATGGCTCAACTAGAAATTCAATTCCTTGTCTAGATTTAGATATGGAATTGGAGAATAGGGAGAAACTTAAAGGCTCTGTATGTTACAGATCTACAGAGAGGAGAGGTGA
Organism: Aepyceros melampus; assembly: GCA_006408695.1. NCBI lineage: Eukaryota > Metazoa > Chordata > Mammalia > Artiodactyla > Bovidae > Aepyceros > Aepyceros melampus. The sequence continues at coordinate 3,733 of SJXQ01010248.1, read as the reverse complement.
AATGCCCAGATTTACTTAGTTAGTTATTTGAGAGCAAGTGACTACAATTCTGGTGTCTTGAATTCTATGATATTGTACATTTGATTATATTATACTACCTAAACATGATGGAGAATACATACAATTTCAAAAAGATACATTTCTCCCTGATGCTACCACAATACCCATCCTTTGTTGTAATCCCCACTCCATTACATTTTGTGGCTTTTATAGATATAAACGTATAAAGACTGTTAAATTGTGTGATTGATTGATGCTTTTCAAATGTTAACACATGAATTAGCATATAGTTGGTGTACAGTCAGCTGTTCATATTTAAATAGCATATTTTGAGAAGTTTGAACAAATACGTATTTCTGTGAAACTCTCATTACAACCACAATCATAAAAACAAACATCACTTTAAAAAATTTTCTTCTGCCCCTTTATTTTCTCCCTTTTAACTCCTGCTTCATTTGACTCGCATTTCAGGTTGCTACTGATCTGTTTTATGTCAATATACATTTGCATCTTCTAGAATTTTAATAGAACCATACAATATGTATTTTTATTAATTGGCTTCTTTCACTCTGCATAAGAATACATACAATTTCAAAAAGATACATTTCTCCCTGATGCTACCACAATACCCATCCTTTGTTGTAATCCCCACTCCATTACATTTTGTGCTTTTATAGATATAAACGTATAAAGACTGTTAAATTGTGTGATTGATTGATGCTTTTCAAATGTTAACACATGAATTAGCATATAGTTGGTGTACAGTCAGCTGTTCATATTTAAATAGCATATTTTGAGAAGTTTGAACAAATACGTATTTCTGTGAAACTCTCATTACAACCACAATCATAAAAACAAACATCACTTTAAAAAATTTTCTTCTGCCCCTTTATTTTCTCCCTTTTAACTCCTGCTTCATTTGACTCGCATTTCAGGTTGCTACTGATCTGTTTTATGTCAATATACATTTGCATCTTCTAGAATTTTAATAGAACCATACAATATGTATTTTTATTAATTGGCTTCTTTCACTCTGCATAGTTATTTTGAAATCCCTCAATGGTGTTGCCTATATAAATAATTCATTGCTTTTTATTGTTATTGTTGCTACTGTATCATTATATAGATATATCAAGATTACTTTATCCATTTACTTGTTGACGGACACATTTGGATTTTGGATTGAGACTGGCTTTTTTCTCTCTTCTAATTGAAGCTGCTATGAACATTTATGTTCATGTGTTTTTGTAGACATATGAGTTTACTACACTTGGATAAATAAGAAAGAACTGCTAGTAAGTGTACGTGCTTGGACTTTCTTTTAAAAATGATTGTACCATTTTGGATTTTGAGTTCTAGTGATTCCACATTTTTGCCAACACTTGATAGAGGTTGTCATTTTATTTGTTTTTTAATTTTTAGTTTTCCCATCCTTTGGTATATCATACTATATCAATGTGATTTTAATTTGCATTGTAGATTGTCTTTTTTTGTTTGCTTATTTGCCATTCACATGTGTTAGCAAAGACCAACATTTTTATTGTATGAATTTCCTCTTTTTCTGTTATATGTTTCCTTGATGTCTATGGTGGTGGTATTATTATTTCCATTTTTCTGTGTAGCTTACTCTTTTGTTTCTAAGATAAAAACTGAAGATGTTGTTTGACAAATTGCTTCATTGATAATGTAGCATTTTATGCAAAAAATAAATCCCTCTAATAATTTTATTAGCTGCATCCCATAGAACTGGATGTTTTGATTTTCATACAGTTAAAATGATCTTAATTTTCTTTCTGATCTCTTCTCTGTTGCATAGATTATTTTAAAATAATAGGTGGATACCTTTCTAGAGTTGACTTCTAATTGGATTCCATTGTGGTCACAAAACATACTTAATATGACTTGAATTCTTCCAAATTTGGTAATACTATTTTAGGGGCTTCCCTGGTGGCTCAGTCAGTAAAGAATTTGCTTGCAACGCTGGAGACCTGGGTTTGAACCCTGAGTTGGCAAGATCCCCTGGAGGAGGGCATGGCAACCCACTCCAGTATTCTTGCCTGGAGAATCCCCGTGGACAGAGGAGCTAGTGGCCTGTAGTGCATGGGGTTGTAATGAATCACATATGACTGAGTGACTAAGCACAGCACATTTTTTTGGCCCACAGTGAGTTTTATTTCAGTATATCATCTTTGTTCAATTGAAAAAACTGCACATTACTCTGTTATGACACGGAATGTTCCACAAAAGTCACTTAGGTCAATTTGGTTATTGTGTTCATCAAAACTTTTATATTCTGATTTCCTGTATACATGTTCTGTGAAGCAGAGTAAGATGAGTGTTGAAATCTCTATCTATAGTTATGGATTTGTCTGTTTCTTCTTGCAATTCAAATGCTTTTTTATCACTTATTTTGTAAGCCTGTTAAAATTTTGTAAATGTCTATGGTTATTAAGAGTTTTTGCTGAATTGGCTCATATAGCATTGAGAAATAACCCTTTTGCATCGCTAGTAAAATTCTTTGCTATAAAATTCCTTTTGTCTGGTATTAATATAGGTATTCCAGTTTTTCTATTATTAGTGTTGGCATGTTGTATCATTTCCATCTTTTAACCTAGTTTTGTTTTTATAATCAAAATGCATTTCTTTTTGGGTGAATATAGTTAGGTCTTGTTCTTTTATCCAATTTGATATTCTCTTATTTTGATATATTGCACTGCTGCTGCTGCTTCAGTCATGTCCGACTCTGTGCGACCCCATAGACGGCAGCCCACCAGGCTCCCCCGTCCCTGGGATTCTCCAGGCAAGAACACTGGGGTGGGTTGCCATTTCCTTCTCCAGTGCATGAAAGTGAAGTCACTCAGTCGTGTCCGACACTTAGAGACCCCATGGACTATAGCCCACCAGGCTCCTCCGTCCATGGGATTTTCCAGGCAAAAGTACTGGAGCGGGGTGCCATTGCCTTCTCCGTCATGTATTGCTACCAGTTATTAAATTGTCTAAACACAAAGACAATGTGAATAGTTACTCACATAATATAAATGATTAAGAAAAAGTAGAGAATAGTGATTCTAAGCTAATATTTTAGACTGATACAATAAATGTTAAGAATGATGTCGTTTTAATGAAGATGATAAGTGTTGAGCTAAAATAGGCTTTTTCATAGGTAAGGATTGACTGACCCCCGTATCCCATATCTAAATGTATTTTAAGGATAGAGCATATATTTATAAAAGTGAGGGAAAGAGATCACTAAATGCTTTGAAAAAAGTTAGAAAGTCTTTGAGTATTCAAAGTAACATAGAGTGAGATTAAAAAAAAAAAACAACTAGAAACAAAGTGGAAGTAGCTGTGGCAATATCTTCATTAATCTTACGTTATTTATATATTTCCCTAGAGACATGAAGAGTATGGAATTATCTGGCTGAAAATTACTGATACTTTTAGTATCTGTTATTTGTTTTCTGTGCAGATTACCCTTACTTTCATAATGTGAGCATGAATGTGCATTACACTTGACACATTTGTTAGCATATTGGAATGAGGGGAGAGTCATATCCACAAATTGATTATAATGGTAACATTTAGAAACAGATGGGAATATAGCATTAGATTCAGTTGGACTGACATGAGTGAAACAAGCTTTCTCAGAAAACCATAGGAATGCAAGGGATTTCTGTGTGTTGATTTTATATCCTGCAACTTTACTATATTCATTGATTAGCTCTAGCAGTTT
>SJXQ01010247.1:303957-330986 GCA_006408695.1 Aepyceros melampus | reverse complement strand
CCCCCCCCCCCCCCCCCCCCGTGGTTGATTTCTAGTCTCACAGTGTTGTGTTTGGAAAAGATGCTTGATATGATTTCAATGTTCTTAAAAATTACTGAGAGTTGTTTTGTGACTTAGCATGTGATCTATCCTGGAGAATATTCCCAGGAGCACTTGTAAAGAATGTGTATTCTTCTGAATGAAATGCTTTCTCTATATATATACATAGTCCATTGGGTCTAATGTGAGGGAGGAGGCTGTGTGCTGGGTCTTCATTGCAATACGTGGGCTTCTCATTGTGGTGGCTTCTTTTGCTGTGGAGCATGAGCCCCAGAGCATGCAGACTTCAGTAGTTTGTGCAACTCGCAGGCTCTGGAGAGCAGGCTCAGTAACTGTGGCATATCAGCTTTGTTGCTTCAGGTATATGGAATCTTCCTGAATCAAGGTTTGACCCTGTGTCCCCTGCACTAGCAGGAGGATTCTTAACCACTGGACCACTGAGGAAGTCCTAATGTGTTGTTTAAAACCAGTGTTTCCTTATTAATTTTTCTGTCTGGATCATCTGTCACATTGATGTCACATTGATGTAAGCGGGGTGTTAAAGTCCTATTATTATTACTGTGTCATTGTCAATTTCTCTCTTTCTGCCAGTTAATACTTGCTTTATGTGTTTAAGATACAGTTGCTATATCTTCTTGGGTTGATCCTTTGATCATCATATAATATCTTTCTTTGTCTCTTGTCACAGTCTTTGTTTTAAAATGTATTTTGCTTGATGTAAGTATTATTACTCCAGCTTTCTTTGAACTTCCATTAGTGTAGAATGGAAGTTCTCATGCCTGTCAGAATGGCAATTATCAAAAAAACAAGAAACAGCAAGTGCTGGAGAGGATTTGGAGAGAGGTGGGTCCTCATGCACTGTTGGTGGGAATGTAAACTGGTGCCTCCATATGGAAAACAGTATGGAGAACACCCCAAAATTAAAAATAGAACTAACATGTGATTAAGCAATTACACTCCTGGGTATTCATCTGAAGAAAGCAAGAACACTAATATGAAAAGGTGTATGCACCCCTATGTTCACTGTAGCATTATTTACAATAGCCAAGTTGTGGAGGCAACCAGATGCTCATGAATGGATGAATGGATAAAGAAGATATGCAGTGTGTGTGTGTGTGTGTGTGTGTGTGTGTGTGTGTGTGTATGTGTGGTGTGTGGAAATATTACTCAGCCATAAAAAAGAATGAAATCTTGTCCTTTATGACAACATGGATGGACCTACAGAGTATTATACTCAGTGAGACAAAGCAGGCAGAAAAAGACAAATACTACACAATTTCACTTATATGGAGAATCTGAAAAAATAAACCAAATGAACAGACAGAGCAAAACAGAAACAGTGTTATAGAGAATAAACAGATGGTTTCCAGAGGGGAGAGAGTGAGGGAAGAAAGAAATAAGTGAGAGGAATTAAGAGGTACAAACTTCCATTTATGAAATAAATGAGTCACAGATATAAAATGTACAATGTGGAAAATAATTATAATATCTTTGTAATTATGTAATATTTGTATATGCTGACAGATCATAACTAGGCTTATGGTGATCTCTTTGAGATGATAGAAATATCAACTCATTATGTTGTATAACAGGAAATAACATAGTTTTGTAGGTCAATTACACCTCAAAAACAAACAAACAAGCTCATAGACAAAAATATAGATTTGTGGTTACGAGGGGTGGCTGCTGGGAGGAGTTGAATTGAATGAAGGTAGCCAAAAGGCAGAAACTTCCAGTTAAAAGATAAATAAGTACTAGGCATGCTCATTTGCTAAGTCATGTCCAACTCTTTGAGATTCCATGGACTGCAGTCTGCCAGGGTCCTCTGCCCATAGGATTTCCCAGGCAAGAATACTGGAATGGGTTGCCATTTCCTTCTCCAAAGTACAAGGAATCTAAGATCAATAAGTGCAGAAATCTAAAAAATCCAACAACTTGAATATTAATTAAAACAAGTAGGTATAGGTGATTCTCTGCATATGTTTATTTTATTTTTGGCTGTACTGGGGTCTTCATTGCCAAAGGTGGGCTTTCCCCAGTTGCGGCGAGATGGGGCTGCTGTCTAGCTGTGATGTATGGGCTTCTCATTGCGGTGGTTTCTCTTGTTGCAGAGCACAGGCTCCAGGGTACTGAGGCTTCAGTAGCTGAGGCACATGGGCACAGTAATTGCGGCTCACGGGCCCTAGAACACAGGCTCAGTAGTGGTGGTGCACAGAGCTAGTTGTTCTGTGGCACGTGGGAGCTTCCCGGATCAGGGCTTGAACCCATGTCTCCTGCACTGGCAGGCAGATTCTTGACCACTGAGCCACCAGGGAAGCCTGATCCTTGACACATAAAAGCCTTCATCAGATATTAAAAAAATCTCAAGTGCCATGTTTATAAACCTCTCAATAGGTTCTGTTATTTACAACCAAGAATGTCTTGAGGGAGAATCAGTTTCTTCCCTAACCCCATTCCATCATGTTTCCAGTTTGTCTCAGTGTCAAGGATCTCACAGTTATATTTCTAAATTTCATTCTGCTTATGATAACCCTCCACACACACATGGGTGGCAAGATGCCTGTTGGGATGCTTGTCTAGCCTTCTCTTGGCTGCATACTGTTTCTCCCCACTCCAAATCCCCAGATCTACAGAGTTCAGAGGTATCTTAGCTGTCATAATGATATGATTTGGTCCACCCTGGTCTAGTCAAGGCTATGGTTTTTCCTGTGGTCATGTATGGATGTGAGAGTTGGAATGTGAAGAAGGCTGAGCGCTGAAGAATTGATGCTTTTGAAGTGTGGTGTTGGAGAAGACTCTTGAGAGTCCCTTGGACTGCAAGGAGATCCAACCAGTCCATTCTGAAGGAGATCAACCCTGGGATTTCTTTGGAAGGAATGATGCTAAAACTGAAGCTCCAGTACTTTGGCCACCTCGTGCGAAGAGTTGACTCATGGAAAAGACCCTGATGCTGGGAGGGATTGGGGGCAGGAGGAGAAGGGGACGACCGAGGATGAGATGGCTGGATGGCATCACGGACTCAATGGACATGAGTCTGAGTGAACTCCGGGAGTTGGTGATGGAGAGGGAGGCCTGGCATGCTGCGATTCATGGGGTCGCAAAGAGTCAGACACGGCTGAGTGACTGAACGGAACGGTCCAAGGTGACCACTAACCTAAGCAAGGTTAATAAGAGTGCCAGTTGAAAGAGAGCCTCAGACTCTCTCTAGGTGGCTAGAAGGATCATATGTAGATGAAGGAACTGGGACTAGCTCTCGTCTACTCTCGGAGACTGGAGAGCAGGGGCAAAGGGTCCTTTTAGAGACAGAAGAATCAAGCCCATTGCAGAGAAACTGAAACAAAGATAGATGGGGAGCATTTGGGTTCTAGTCTGTTCCTGAAGCCCAGTCAGCTGCACATAGCCTTGAGTCTTGGGAGACATCTGGTACACTAATAATAATTCATCTCTCCCTTCTGGACAAAACAGAGTCAGTTTCTATTATTTGTAACCAAAAAATGCTATCTAATATGCCTGAAAAGATATTAAACTCTTCATATGAAGCAAAATCAAGGGTTTTATTTTAAAAAGAAATAGCTACTTGGTTGTCTTAATGAGGGGAACATTCTGATGTGGATCTGATCTTGGGATTATAAGTACTGGTCCAAGGTGTGTCCCCTGAGAAGTTCACAAAATTGCATTTGCCTAAAACTTATCTGTTAGAGTAACTCTGGCCTGATAATTCTTGCAGAATACCCAATGCTGAGTATAAGAAAGCCACAGTCAATTAACCACTTGTGACTTCTGACAGTTCAGTTTAGTTCAGTGGCTCAGTCGTGTCCAACTCTTTGCAACCCCGTGAACCATAGCACACCAGGCCTCCCTGTCCATCACCAACTCCTGGAGCTTGCTCAAACTCATGTCCATTGAGTTGGTGATATCATCCAACCATCTCATCCTCTGTTGTCCCCTTCTCCTCCTGCCTTCAATCTTTCCCAGAATCAAGGTCTTTTCCAATGAGTCAGTTCTTCACTTGCAAAATGCCCAGAACTGGTGTAAGAAAGTTACAGCCAATTAACCACTTGTGACTTGTATCCGTTCCATTCCGTTCAGTCGCTCAGTCGTGTCCGACTCTTTGTGACCCCATGAATTGCAGCACGCCAGGCCTCCCTCTCCATCACCAACTCCCGGAGTTCACTCAGATTCACGTCCATTGAGTCTGTGATGCCATCCAGCCATCTCATCCTCGGTCGTCCCCTTCTCCTCCTGCCCCCAATCCCTCCCAGCATCAGGGTCTTTTCCAATGAGTCAACTCTTCGCACGAGGTGGCCAAAGTACTGGAGCTTCAGTTTTAGCATCATTCCTTCCAAAGAAATCCCAGGGTTGATCTCCTTCAGAATGGACTGGTTGGATCTCCTTGCAGTCCAAGGGACTCTCAAGAGTCTTCTCCAACACCACACTTCAAAAGCATCAATTCTTCAGCGCTCAGCCTTCTTCACATTCCAACTCTCACATCCATACCTGACCACAGGAAAAACCATAGCCTTGACTAGACGGACCTTAGTTGGCAAAGCAATGTCTCTGCTTTTGAATATACTATCTAGGTTGGTCATAACTTTTCTTCCAAGGAGTAGGCGTCTTTTAATTTCATGGCTGCAATCACCATCTGCAGTGATTTTGAAGCCCCCAAAAATAAAGTCTGACACTGTTTCTCCTGTTTCCCCATCTATTTCCCATGAAGTGATGGGACCAGATGCCATGATCTTCGTTTTCTGAATGTTGAGCTTTAAGCCAACTTTTTCACTCTCCTCTTTCACTTTCAACAAGAGGCTTTTTAGTTCCTCTTCACTTTCTGCCATAAGGGTGGTGTCATCTGCATATCTGAGGTTATTGATATTTCTCCCGGCAATCTTGATTCCAGCTTGTGTTTCTTCCAGTCCAGCATTTCTCATGATGTACTCTGCATATAAGTTAAATAAGCAGGAACAACAGACTGGTTCCAAATAGGAAAAGGAGTACGTCAAGGCTGTATATTGTCACCCTGCTTATTTAACTTATATGCAGAGTACATCATGAGTGACTTGTATAGCATCTCATTATACTTAGTCTACCGAGAGATCCCCAAATTGCATTACATAGTCTGCAGTTAAAGCTGTTAGTTCACCTCCCAGGAAAAACTACATTTCCCAGCCCCTCTTGAAGGCAAGGCAAGGGCATAAGACTAAGTTCCGACCCATAAAAAAAGAGTGGACATGACAGGGGTAACTTTCAGAACATTCCTTAAAGGAATATCCTTTTCTTCTTTCTCCCTTCCTTCTCCTGGAATTTGAACATGGTTCTGGCAGCAGGTCCAGCCATGCTGGAACTCAAGATGAAAGTCATGTATTGTAAATAGAGATCAAAAATCTAGAAAGAGCTAGGGTCCCCAGACCTACTTATGTTTAGACCTTTCCATGTGAGAGAAATAAACCATTTTCTTTAAGTCCCTATTATTTTGACTTCTGTTTCAGTAGCTGAGCCGGTCCCTTAACTGTAACACAGTCTTTACATAGTTTTCTACAAAAGGAAGTCCCGCCAAAAGTAAAACTTTAAATTCGTGAAACACTTGTTCAACAAAGATATATTGAGTCACAGAGGTCTGAATGTGAATGTGAAGTACCCTTGGAAAAAGTGTGCAGACTTGTGAAGCAACCCAGCTCATACGAAATGAGAAGCGCCCCAAAGAACATGGACCATGTAGCCCAGGGAGGGAAAAGGTTAGGATAGGTGGGAGAGCTGTCACAAGACTTAGGAAGAACTCATGCAGAAAAGAGAACAGCTCATCTGCTCCATATGACCCCAGGTGGCTGAAATAAGGCCAGTAGAGCATGTAGGGAAGCGAAGCACTAAGATCCAAAGGCTTCCACGTCAGTTCTGGTTCTTGGCTTTAAGCTATAGAAACAGACTCTAATGTCTTCAGTTCAGTTCAGCTGCTCACTCGTGTCCGACTCTTTGCGACCCCATGAATCACAGCACGCCAGGCTCCCTGTCCATCACCAACTCCCAGAGTTCACTCAGATTCACATCCATCGAGTCCGTGATGCCATCCAGCCATCCCATCCTCTGTCATCTCCTTCTCCTCCTGCCCCCAATCCCTCCCAGCATCAGAGTCTTTTCCAGTGAGTCAACTCTTCGCATGAGGTGGCCAAAGTACTGGAGTTTCAGCTTTAGCGTCATTCCTTCCAAAGAAATCCCAAGGGTCATCTCCTTCAGAATGGACTGGTTGGATCTCCTTGCAGTCCAAGGGACTCTCAAGCATCTTCTCCAACACCACAGTTCAAAAGCATCAATTCTTTGGTGCTCAGTCTTCTTCACAGTCCAACTCTCACATCCATACATGACCACAGGAAAAACCATAGCCTTGACTAGACGGACCTTGGTCAGCAAAGTAATGTCTCTGCTTTTGTATATGCTATCTAGGTCGGTCATAACTTTTTCCAAAGGAGTAAGCGTCTTTTAATTTCATGGCTGCAGTCACCATCTGCAGTGATTTTGGAGCCCCCCAAAATAAAGCCTAACACTGTTTCCCCATCTGTTTGCCATGAGGTGATGGGACCAGATGCCATGATCTTTGTTTTCTGAATGTTGAGCTTTAGGCCAATTTTTTCACTCTCCTCTTTCACTTTCATCAAGAGGCTTTTTAGTTCCTCTTCACTTTCTGCCATAAGGGTGGTGTCCTCTGCATATCTGAGGTTATTGACATTTCTCCCGGCAATCTTGATTCCAGCTTGTGTTTCTTCCAGTCCAGCCTTTCTCATGATGTACTCTACATATAAGTTAAATAAGCAGGGTGACAATGTACAGCCTTGACATACTCCTTTTCCTATTTGGAACCAGTCTGTGGTTCCATGTCCAGTTCTAACTGTTGCTTCCTGGCCTGCATACAGATTTCTCAAGAGGCAGGTCAGGTGGTCTGGTATTCCCATCTCTTTCAGAATTTTCCACAGTTTATTGTGATCTGGAATGGTATTTGGGGGGGAATCATAGAATTAACCATATTCCAGATACTGGCCTCCGCAGGCAAAGAATTTGCCTACAATGCAGGAGACACAGGAGATGAGGGTTCAATCCCTGGGTTGGGAAGAGTCTCCTACAGAAGGAAATGGTAACCCACTCCAGTACTCTTACCTGGAAAATCCCAAGGACAGAGGAGCCTGGTGGCCTACAGCCCAAAGGGTGGTAAAGAGTTGGACATGACTGAGCAATGAAGCACACAGGGCCCTGGCCAGGGATCAATAGTATCCGGACTGCTGGTTAGCAGGAAGCCACAGGCATGGAGCAGACCAATGCTTGACCAGAATGATGAATGACTTTTAACTGCTCCTCATGTCCCTGAGTCATTCATTCAGGAGTCAGGATCATGCGAGAGAGTCTTATGGTTGCACCTAGCTCACCCGTTCCCTGGCTGAAGGAAGGCAGGGTGGATTAGGGGAAAAATAAGGTCCCTGACTCTCACGTGGAAGTCAGGCACCACCTCCACGAAACCAAGATGCTATCAGACAGATTTCCAGGGCCACCTCTGATGATTCTTGCAAAGCCTGTGAATTTGTGACCCATGGCTTGTGATTGGGAAGAACTCGTCTGTTCAGGGAAGTTATCTCTGTATTCCCCACATATGCTTGTATACTCTGCTGAATGATTCCAACCCTGAAAGATTCACTAGTTCACACCTTCTTCATGTTAAGATGAAATAAAGGCTGGGAGTTTAGACTGCCTGACACTCAAGACCCTCCAACTCTGGTTCTACTTTTGAACAGTTAAATTCTGTGATTCTTCTATAAAAGCCTTTCTTCCCATCCAACTTATTCACTCAATGTCACCATCCTCTGACCCCATCAAAACATCTTATGTTTATGCTCTTTACTTCTCCTGTCTATCTAAATGTTATCCATTCTTCACATTCCAGCTCAGATCCCACATCCTACACAAAACATTCCTGAACCATCCCAGCCCAAAGTAACTCTTTGGAAATTGTTTGCCTGTATGCTTCATAAGGCATTTAATCATTCGCTTTTTAAATGTTTTCTTTTTTTAGAATTGATATTTATACTTCATTAGATAATTTAACTTTAAACATACTTATATTTTCTCTATCTGGATTATAACTTCCTGAAGACATGAACTATTTCTTATCCAACTTTGTATCTCCTGTAGAACTTAACAAAATTCTTTCCACATGGGCTTTTTCCTCCCTCAATTGATATGAAAACCAGAGGTGAATATGGTCTTGACTCCTTATCCAGGAATTTGGGGAAAAGGAAGCAGAAGATGAGGGGAGAGGTAAGTCAGGCAATGACTTACAATTACTTCTTGGGCTATAATAATGTTGAGAGTGATTTATGCTTTACAGCTTTTTTGAGTTATAATTGATATGCAAAACTGCACATATTTGTTAAGTTTTGACATATGTATACATCCATGAAACCATTACCCTAATCAAGATATAAACATATCTATCTCCTCCCCAAAGTTTCCTTATGCTCCTTCATAGACTCTTTCATTCACTTCTACTTCAAGCCTTCAAGCAACTGCTGATTTGTTTTCTGTCACTATGGTTTGAATTTCCTACAATTGTATATAAACAGAATCATTCAGTATGTACTCTTTTTGTCTGGTTTCTTTCACTCCACAAAATTATTTTGAGAGTCACCCATGTTGTTGAACAGATCAATAGCTCACTCTTATTCTTTTTATTGCTGGGTAGTATTCCATTGCCTGAGCATACCACAATTTATTCGTCTATTGATGGTCATTTGAGTTGTTTAGTTGTTTCAAGTTTTTGGCTATTACAAGTTAAGCTGCTATGAACATTTATACGAGTCTTTTTATGTGGACACATGTTTTCATTCATCTTAGGTATTTACACCTAAGGTACAGTGGGTATTTACACCCAATAGTAGAATGCTTGGGCCTTAGGCTAGGTCTATGTATAACATTTTAAAGAATTACCAAAATGATTGCACCATTTTCATTCCCATCAGCAATGGAGGAGAATTGCGGTTGCTCCTTCTCCTCACCAATAGTTGCTTTAAAAAACAAAAAACAAACTAGGCTATTGTAGTGAGTGGTAGCTCACTGTGGTTTCAATTAGCATTTTCCTAATGACTAATGAAGAACATCTTTTCATGAGCTCATTCATCATCTTTTTTGACAGTGTTTGTTCATATCTTTTGTCCATTTTTAAAACTGAGTTGTTTTCTTACTGTCGTGTTTCAAGTTTCTCTGTGGATTCTGGACACAATTTTTTATCATACATATGACTTGGAAATATTTTCTCATGGTCCCTGGCTTGCTTTTTAACTATGTCTTTTCAAGTTGCAGGAGGTTTAAATATTGATAAAGTCCAGTTTATCACTATTCTCTTTTATGAGTTGTGCTTTTGGTGTTGCAACTGAGAAATCTTTAACTCAGGGTCACAAAGAGTTTTGGAGAAGGCAAAGGCACCTCACTCCAGTACTCTTGCCTGGAAAATCCCATGGATGGAGGAGCCTGGTAGGCTGCAGTCCATGGGGTCGCTAGGAGTCAGACATGACTGAGTGACTTCACTTTCACTCTTCACTTTCATGCATTGGAGAAGGAAATGGCACCCCACTCCAGTGTTCTTGCCTGGGGAATCCCGGGGATGAGGGGAGCCTGGTAGGCTGCTGTCTGTGGGGTCGCACAGTCAGACATGACTGAGGCGACTTAGCAGCAGCAGCAGCACAAAGATTTTCTTCTTCTGAAAGTTTGATAGCTTTAAGTTTTACCCAGATAGGTTTATGATAAATTTTTTTAGTTAATTTTTGCCTATGGTGTGAGGTACTGATTGAGGTTCATTTCTTTTCAAATAAAGATATTAAGTTGCTCCAGAATCATCTGTTGAAAAGATGATCGTTTCTCCACCGGATTGCCTTTGCAACTGTGTTGAAAATCAGTTAATCATATGTGTGTGGATCTGTTTATGGACTCTATCTGCTCCAATTGTTGTTGCGTCTATCTTTACACCAATATGTAACTGAATGATTTATATTCCTGTAGTGTTTTAGATAAAGTGCTTTCAGCCATAGATACAGGGTTGTGTTCATGATGTGGCTCTGGAGCCAGATCACTTATGGGCAAATGCTGGCTCTAGCACTATTGGCTATATTGTGCATGCGTGCTAAGTTGCTTCAGTCATGTCCAACTCTTTGTGACCCTATGGACTGTAGCTCACCAGTCTCTTTTGTCCATGGGATTCTCCAGGCAAGAATGCTGGAGTAAGTTGCCATGCCCTCCTCCAGGGGATCTTTCTTCAGGGATCAAACTCACATCTCCTGCAGCTCCTGGATTGTAGGCAGATTCTTTACTGCTGAGCCAAAGGCAAGCCCACTGGCTATATTACTTTGAAAAGTGAAAATCACTCAGTCGTGTCCGACTCTTTGCCACCCCATGGACTATACAGTCCATGGAATTCTCCAGGCCAGAATACTGGAGTGGATAGCCTTTCCCTTCTCCAGATATTACTTTAGGCAAATTCTGTAATATCTCTGTGCCTCAGTTTACTCATCTAAAAAATGGGGATGATGACAGTATCCACTCATCAGATTGCTGTGATCATTGTGTTGGTCCAAAAAAGGTATATAGAGCAACATTCAGTGAAAGTTTTCTCTTATATAACTTCCTGTATAAAACAATCATAGGAGCTAGTTAGGTATTATTGTTCCTTTTAACAGATAAAGAACTTAAGATGAAAAGAGGTATTATCAGTATTGGCCATGCCACACAGAGAAAAACTACACTTAAGTCTTCTGATACACAGCCTAGCATCTTTTCTATTCCATCTCTGAGACTATAATGGAGGCCCCAGTCTTTCTATAACCTTATCTCCGAAGTCATCTGTCACTTCTGCTGTATTCACTACTCTAGAAGCTGGTCTTTAAATCTGGCTCACACTCAAGGACAGGGGATTATTTGAAGTATAACACCAGTAGGTGGGGATCACAGGAGACCAGCTGAGAGGCCACTGATGCCTGGCCCTTCCCCTTTCTAGGATTCTCACTAGTCTGATAGGTGGGGTTGTGCTCAGAGGTTTATGAACTGTGGAATGAGACGTCAGAGCATTCCCAAGGCAATGACTAGGAGGAGACTTTGCTTTCTCCTCCTGAAAAGAAAGAGAACTTTAGCTCCTTCGTTCACTGCTGTACATTGGCCACACCTTTTAATTAAGGAAGTACAGTTTCGGACTACACCCATGGAAATAAAAGAGCTATCAAGGTTGGGCCGAGCAGTGTTCTTCTGCCCTCAGATGACACTAGAAACATGTCCACGTAAGAGATTTCTTGGTGGAAATGCCTATCAAGGACAGACCTATGAAGGAGGGAACCAGAGAAGGTGGGAGAGCTTTCAGCTTGCATTTCAGGCCATCTGTGCAAGGCGGGGGAAAGGAGGTGGGGACAGAGAGCGTTGTGCTGCAGTGCAAATTCCAAGAAAGGACGTGCCAGCTCAGTGAGAAGTCCTTGAGCCCGTGTCACCCATCAGAGGAGTAGTCCTGGGGTAATAGAACTGAGCCTGGAATGGTACCCGCACCGTGCTCAGCCCTTGGCTGAGAGCAGTCTGAGGGCTGTGTGGTCTTGGCACTAGCGGAGCAGGGGGTCCCGGGGGCCAGCAGCTAGGGATCTGAGCCGCATCTTTTCACATCTGCCACGCATACGCCATAGGGTCAGATTCGTGCGGCCATGAGGTGAGCACAGGTGCTAACGCAGCACAAAGGCATCCAGTCCAGACTTTTAGGGTGAGGGCAAAGCTTCCTGAAGGGCTCCCCTGGTGGCTCAGACGGGAAAGCATCTGCCTGCAATGTGAGAGGCCCGAGTTCGATCCCTGGGTCGGAAGACACCCTGGAGAAGGCAATGGCAACCCACTCCAGTACCTTTGCCTGGAAAACCCCAAGGACGGAGGAGCCTCGTAGGCTACAGTCCATGGGGTAGCAAAGAGTCGGATACGACTGAGCGACTTCACTTTCCTTTCCTTTTCTGCAGTGCAGTGGTCAAAACTGACACACGAGCCGAGAAGAGGAATTAGCGAAACTACACAAACTGCTAATGCAGGTGTATACTGGTACCACCGCTTATGAAAACCGCTGGTGGCATGTAGGAAGCTGAGTCTTGACGTGCCCTGGGAGGTAGCACTCCACTCCTGAGGATGGCAATTAGAGGAGATCTTTGCCCATGCACGTGGATGCTCTGGTCTGTGTGTACAAAAATGTGCCCAGCAGTATCACCGGTACTTGGCACCCACAAAGCAAACAGCCCACATCCATCAGCAGAACAGAAGACTTGTGGTCCAATGAAATAGTATCGGTGAGGAAAGGAAGTGAATTTACGGCTATGCTCAATAACTTGGATCACGAACACAATGTTGGGGGCTGGAAATCAAGTCATGAACGCAATATTTTAAAAGGAGGCAGAAATAAGATACTGCTTAGGGAATGTATGCATACATGGTAAGACCATAAAGAAATACAAGGAGGGACTTTCCTAGTGGTCCAGTGATTAAAAATCTGTCTTACAGCGCTTGCAGTGCAGGGTTTGACCGCTGGTTCGGTAACCAAGATCCCACATGCCTCAAAGTAACTAAGCCTGAGCCCTGTAACTAAGATCTGCAGTGATAAAATAAATAAATACCAAAAACAAAAAAACGAAAGAAAAGAAAACCAGGGAAAGTGGGGGCAAGTTGGGACTATGTTTCTGGAGAGGCACAGAAGAGGATTCTGGGAGGAGGGAATCCAGGATGCTTGTCTTGAATAATTTTTCTCTAAACTCTTCATGTGTGCTTCATGCAATCTCTGTTTGTATAACTCGTAGTTTTTTCTTTTTTTAAAAAAAGGAAGTAGGATACGAGTAGGCTACGTGGAGGAAGTGGAGTGTGTTCCAAGCAGAGAGCAAAGGACAGGAGGGGAGGTGCCTGCAGGGGTTAGGGACTTGCAAACCCAGTGGGGTGACGAGGTGAGGAGTGGCAGGTGACGGAGGTAGACAGAGGGCCCCACAGACGGAGGAATTTGAACCAGAGGGCAATAAGGAGCCACTGAAGTATTTAAGGTGTGGAGAAATGGAATGAGATCTATTTCCAGAAAGATCCTTCAGCCCCGGCGTGAGGATGTGCCTCAGAGATCCAGGTGAGTAGGATGAGCTGGGGAAAGGAGGAGGGTGCCTGGTCCTCGCTGTAGCCAGTGGCTGGTCTTCTTCACCATCAGGCCAACTGCTCTGCTGTGCTGCATCCAGGGACTTGTCATTTCTTAATCACAGAATCATTTGTAACCAGAGGAGAGCCCCCACCTGGCTGCTCTCCAACGTCAATCAGGAGTATTACTGATGGAGGTGAACTGTAATTCTGGGTCCCAAGGGCCCTCTCATTTACATGCTGGACATTTAGGTGGGGAGGGGTAAAGAAAAACAAGCGAAAGGATTTGTAAGTAAGTGAAAGTGGAGAGGGAAAAAGTTGGCTTAAAGCTCAACTTTTAGAAAATGAAGATCATGGCATTCGGTCCCATCACTTCATGGGAAATAGATGAGGAAACAGTGGAAGCAGTGTCAGACTTTATTTTTTTGGGCTCCAAAATCACTGCAGATGGTGATTGCAGCCATGAAACTAAAATACGCTTACTCTTTGGAAGAAAAGTTATGACCAACCTAGATAGCATATTGAAAAGCAGAGACATTACTTTGCCGACTAAGGTCCGTCTAGTCAAGGCTATGGTTTTCCCTGTGGTCAGGTATGGATGAGAGAGTTGGACTGTGAAGAAGGCTGAGTGCCGAAGAATTGATGCTTTTGAAGTGTGGTGTTGGAGAAGACTCTTGAGAGTCCCTTGGACTTCAAGGAGATCCAACCAGTCCATTCTGAAGGAGATCAACCCTGGGATTTCTTTGGAAGAAATGATGCTAAAGCTGAAGCTCCAGTACTTTGGCCACCTCATGCAAAGAGTTGACTCATTGGAAAAGCCTCTGATGCTGGGAGGGATTCGGGGCAGGAGGAGAAGGGGACGACCAAGGATGAGATGGCTGGATGGCATCACTGACTCGATGGACGTGAGTCTGAGTGAACTCCGGGAGTTGGTGATGGAGAGGGAGGCCTGGCGTGCTGCGATTCATGGGGTCGCAAAGAGTCGGACACGACTGAGCGACTGGACTGAACTGAACTGAATCATCCAAAAGTTCACTCTTTTTGGAATCATTTAATAATAGCACTATATGTAACGATTCTTTACTGCTAAAAAGACTTGTTCCATCTGCAATAATATTATAGATGAGTGTTTGGTTAACATGGGGAAGTTTTTTTTTTTTTAATGATTATGTATTTGATTTTAAGGTCAGTTGTGGACTTCTTTATTCAAGTCAAAACTGAATTCCAAAGATATTGGCCAATCCAAAAAGTCTGTTTGGGTTTTTCGGTAACATCTTATGGAAAAACCTGAATGAACTTTATCAGTTCAGTTCAGTCGCTCAGTCGTGTCTGACTCTTTGCCACCCCATGAATCGCAGCACACCAGGCCTCCCTGTCCATCACCAACTCCCGGAGTTCACTCAGATTCACGTCCATCCAGTCAGTGATGCCATCCAGCCGTCTCATTCTCTGTCATTCCCTTCTCCTCCTGCCCCCAATCCCTCCCAGCATCAAAGTGTTTTCTAATGAGTCAACTCTTCGCATGAGATGGCCAAAGTACTGGAGTTTCAGCTTTAGCATCATTCCTTCCAAAGAAATCTCAGGGTTGATCTCCTTCAGAATGGACTGGTTGGATCTCCTTGTAGACCAAGGGACTCTCAAGAGTCTTCTCCAACACCACACTTCAAAAGCATCAATTCTTCAGTGCTCAGCCTTCTTCACAGTCCAACTCTCACATCCATACATGACCACAGGAAAAACCATAGACTTGACTAGATGGACCTTGGTCGGCAAAGTAATGTCTCTGCTTTTCAATGTGCTATCTAGGTTGCTCATAACTTTTCTTCCAAGCAGTAAGCGTCTTTTAATTTCATGGCTGCAATCACCATCTGCAGTGATTTTGGAGCCCCCCAAATAAAGTCTGACACTGTTTCCACTGTTTCCTCATCTATTTCCCATGAAGTGATGGGACCGGATGCCATGATCTTCATTTTCTGAATGTTGAGCTTTAAGCCAACTTTTTCACTCTCCTCTTTCAGTTTCATCAAGAGGCTTTTTAGCTCTTCTTCACTCTCTGCCATAAGGGTGGTGTCATCTGCGTATCTGAGGTTATTGATATTTCTCCCGGCAATCTTGATTCCAGCTTGTGTTTCTTCCAGTCCAGCGTTTCTCATGATGTACTCTGCATATAAGTTAAATAAGCAGGGTGACAATATACAGCCTTGATATACTCCTTTTCCTATTTGGAAGCAGTGTGTTGTTCCATGTCCAGTTCTAACTGTTGCTTCCTGGCCTGCGCTAACCCCAAATTCTTGCATGTTCTCCTAAGACCTCAGTAAACCTAGGCCTAGGTTCAAGCTGATGTAATGTGGGAGGAACCACCTGCTGCTGCTGCTGCTAAGTCACTTCAGTCATGTCTGACTCTGTGTGCTCCCATAGACAGCAGCCCACCAGGCTCCTCCGTCCCTGGGATTCTCCAGGCAAGAACACTGGAGTGGGTTGCCATTTCCTTCTCCAATGCATGAAAGTGCAAAGTGAAAGAGAAGTCACTCAGTCGTGTCCGACTCTTAGCAACCCCATGGACCGCAGCCCACCAGGTTCCTCCGTCCATAGAATTTTCCAGGCAAGAGTACTGGAGTGGGGTGCCGTTGTCTTCTCCAAGGCTCCCAATTATCCTGTAATCTTAATTGCATGTGAGGAAAATTATTTTCCTTCTGGCAGCATAAGTGGTTGCTATTGTTGCCATTTCATTTATTTTTTAAAATATGGCCAATTTGATGAAATTAACTATTTCTTTATTATAATCTATCTGCCCATGTCCATTTTCCTGTCTTAAAAGTGTTCTCTTATCTTTGGTTTGTTCAGATCAGGACTCAGAAAAGTTCCACAGGTTGTATTTTGTTGGCATGTTCCTTATGTGTCTTTTTATTTGTAACAGCAGTCAGCAAACATTCTGTTAAAGGTTAGATACTTAATATTCTAGCCTTTGTGGTCTGTAAAATGTTGAGAACTAAACCCTGCAGTTATAGCATGAAAGCAGCCCCTTGAAAATGTGTGAAAAAGTCACTTAGCTGTATTCTTGTAATAATAAACCTTATTTACACAGACAGCAGAACAGATTTGGCCCACTGCTTAGGGTTTGCAAACCAACCCCTGGTTTACAGTTCTGTAAGGAAAGAGGCTGGGCTTCCCAGGTGGCACTAGTGGTAAGGAACCCACCTGCCAATGCAGGAGACATAAGAGACAGCATAGTTTGATCCCTGAGTTGGGAAGATGCCCTGGAGGAGAGCAGGGCAACCTACTCCAGTATTCTTGCCTGGAGAATCCCATGGACAGTGGGGCTTGATGGGCTATGGTCCATAGCATCGCAAAGAGTTGGACACGACTAAAAAGACTTAGCACAGCACAGCAGCACAAGGAAAGAGGTTTACCTATAGAAGCTAATAATATGCTATGATTTTATAAGGCTCAGAGAGTAAAGAATCTGCCTGCAATGCAGGAGACCTGGGTTGGATCCTTGGGTTGGGAAGTTTCCCTGGAGGAGGGCACAGCAACCCACTCCAGTATTTGGTAGCTCAGCTGGTAAAGAATCTGCCTGCAATGCAGGAGACCCTGGTTCAATCCCTGGGTCAGGAAGATCCCCTGGAGAAGGGATAGGCTACCCAGTCCAGTATTCTTGGGCTTCCCTCGTGGCTCAGGTGGTAAAGAATCTGCCTGCCACGCAGGAGACCTGGGTTCATCTGTGGGTTGAGAAGATCCCCTGGAGAAGGGAATGTCTACCCATTCCAGTATTCTGGCCTGGAGAATCCCATGGACAGAGGAGCTAGCAGGCTACAGTCCATGGGGTCCCAAAGAGTTGGACACAACCAAGCAGTTTTCACTTTCAAAGAAAATAACTTCAAGCATTATAAAGTTAATGAGTTTCTTTTGGAGACTCTCAAAAAATATGGGCAATCTGAAAAAATAGATACTATCTAATAGGAAAACATTCTATCTGGATTTGTTACATTCTAAAGTACAGAATTTCCTCATAGCAGCTTTTGAGGAAGCTGGCTACTTACTAAATACCTTCTCCAGTAAAAATAATCATTTACCTTCTGAACATGTTCTCTGTTGGAATCCCCTCTGCCTCCTACACCCTCTCAGCTGGCTGTCCTCTTCTTCCTTTGTAAAAGGATGGTCAACGAAGTTCAGATCAAGGGCATAGATCTGTTTTGCCAAGGCAAACTTGACCCTGAGTCAGTAGGGGGCTGCATAGCTATTACTTATAATCTAGTGCCTATGTGCTTTGCTTCTTTTACTAAATCTCTCTTCAGTCCTGTCTGATGATAATGGGGACATTCTCGCCAATGTCCATCAACAGAGCCCAAGCAACATAGGGGGCGATGCTCCTCCCAGAGGGCTAGACTTTGAGATGGTGCTTGCATGTTGACTTTCTTACCACGGGAAGTGCTGACCAGTGGTGTCACAACATCCACCTTTCGACATTCCTCGGGTGGCCGTCATTTTGGGGGTGCTTCTCGTGCAGGCTTCAGGACTATCATCTTCCTTCCTTTGGTTACAGTTCTCTGAACAGGGAGACTATTTTGAGCAGTAAAAGACATCACCTGGGTTCTACAGAAGAGTATACACTTGCTATGAAGATTTATGAAGATAAAACAACCAGAGGAAAAAACACCAATACGCTGAGTTGTGATATAAGCATGATGAATTAGGAGCTGAGGAAACATCACCCGGGAGTATGACCAGAACAAGGGAAAGTCAGTCTAGAATGTTTTCTCTATTCTTGACCCTTGCCTTTCTAGCTGCCCCTCAAATAGCCTATCAGGTTCCACCCCTCACACTCCTTCCTTCAACCTCCACAAGCCCGGTTCACGGTGACCTCTGAGTGTGTTCCTGCTTACACAGGTGCACACTTGCACACCTGCTCCCTTTGAATCCATTTAGCCCCAATTACCTCCAGCTGAGAAACTCCTCTGTGCTGAGCAGGCCTCCCCTTGAATGACTGCCCCTCTAGTTTATTTTTCCGGGTGCTCTCACCTCACCTGGAAGCCTGGCCCCTCCAAGACCCCTGCAGATGCTGTCTGATTCATCTGCAACCTTCTCCAGCTCGTGGCCTTTGTTCATTGTATTAATATACATCTAAGATCTTATCACGTGTGCATGCTCAGTCGCGTCCAACTCTTTCCGACCTCGTGGACTGTAGCCCACCAGGCTCTTCTGTCTGTGGAATTTTCCAGGCAAAAATATGGGAGTGGTTGCCAATTCCTCCTCTAGGGAATCTTCCCAATCTAGGGATCAAACCTGCATCTCTTGTCTCCTGCATTGGCAGGCAGATTCTTTACCTCTTGAGCCATCTCAGAAGCCCCTAGTTTATTTTTCCGGGTGCTCTCGCTTCACCCCGGAAGCCTGGCCCCTCCAAGACCCCTGCAGATGCTGTCTCATCCATCTGCAACCGTCTCCAGCTCGTGGCCTTTGTTCATTTTACTATTATAAATCTAAAATCCTCCTATGTGTGTTCTTTTGGACTTTGCACTTATGGAGAAAGAACACAAAGCTGTTTAATACCTCCCACATTATTGACATTTAACATTAAGAACACTTATAGGCCTCCAATAGGCAGTTGAGGATATTTCACAATAAAGTTAGAAGAAAAACTAACTGCTTCAGTAAGTGGAGATACAGGAAGTATTGTCTCTTGATAGTCATAAAATTAAAAAATACATTAAGTATTTGTTTCCTAAAAAAAAAGACACTGTGCTAAGGAGAATGCCTCCCACAAACGTCCCATAATTTATGTGCAGGGGAGGGCAGGCAAAGATGAAAATAAGAGAATGTTCCATTTGCTGCTGCTGCTGCTCCTTAGTCGCTCAGTTGTGTCCGACTCTGTGTGACCCCATGGACGGCAGCGCACCAGGCTCCTCCATCCTCGGGATTCTCCAGGCAAGACACTGGAGTGGGTGCCACTGCCTTCTCTGACATCCCATTTAGGCAAACTTTTGCTTTATCTTTTTATTTTCTTTGTAAGTGGAGCCCAGAGTTGAGCTGCCTCTCTTCCAAAAAAAAAAAAAAAAAAAAAAGACAAACCAAAAAAAAACCCCTTATTTTTTCAAAATTAAAAAATAACTTGAAATTGGTAGATCAAAAGGCAGGAAAATGTTTAGGGAACTGCCTGATGTCTGACCTAATAATGTATGTTGCCCACAGAGTTTCATTCTGCAAGGCACACAACCAACAGCACATGCAAGTTGATGGGGTGAGAGAGGTAAAGATTAGTCTAGATATTTCCAGGAGGCTTGCTGAGAAGAGAGACAACTGTAGGCACATCAACATGGCTAAAATGATCTAAACGTGGGGGCAAGGGTGTGGGCAGTGGGGGACAGGAAACATTACTGGTTCACAGGGCTTCCTTAGTGCTTAGACGGTAAAGAATCTGCCTGCAATGCAGGAGACTTGGGTTTGATCCCTAAGTCAGGAAGATCCCCCTGGAGAAGGGAATGGCAACCCACTCCAGTATTCTTGCCGGGAAACTTCCATGGACAGAGGAGCCTGGTGGGCTATGGTCCACAGGTCACAAAGAGTCGGGCATGACTGAGTGACTAACACTTTTCTTTTTTCTTTCACTGGATCACTGGTAAAACATTTAGGAACAAGATAAATTTGAAATGTTGGGACTTGGGAATGAGCCACTGTATGAGGAACAAAGATGGTACTGAGCAGCCAGGCAGAGATACAGAATTTCACAGGGCCACAGTCTGGCTCTGAGCAACTAGTGATGAAAACAGCCCCAGGTCTCCGTGAGGAGGAACTTGGGAGATGGAGCTCGAATTTGCCAGAAATGGTGGCTCCCTTTTGCACCATGGAGAAGCTGATAGGCTGATGAGAGCAATGATTGACAGCTTTAAATATGACTTGGTGACACCATGGGATTTTTTTTCTCCATTGATTAAAAACATTCACATTTCTTCACTTTCTAAGGGCTGTAGTTAGAAACTCAGGTCTATTCTTGAGGTATCTTTGAGAATTAATGATCTCATGTGAACTCAAGGTCAAGTCTCCTTACACAGGAATATAAAATAAGAAGGCAAAGTGATTATACTGGCCTAGGGCATTTACTGAAGTTACTTTCTTGGAAAAGGCTCAGATTTTGACATCTGGGCTTCTTTTTGGCTGCACCAGGTGTTAGTTGTGGCACGTGGATCTTTAGCTGAGACATGTGGGATCCAGCTTTGTGACAAGGGATTGAACCTGCGTCCCCTGCACTGAGAGCACAGAGTAGACCCTGACCACCAGGGAACTCTCTTGACTTCCCTTCTTATTTTGTCTTTTCTAAAAATGTAATGTAGTGTGTGTGCTCAGGCGTATCTCACTCTTCGCGACTCCGTGGACTGTAGCCCACCAGGCTCCTCTGTCCATGGGACTCTCCAGACAAGAATACTGGAGTGGGTTGTCATTTCCTTCTCCAGGGGATCGTCTCAACCCAGGGATCAAACCTGAGTCTCTTACATCTCCTGCATTGGCAGATGGATTCTTTACCACTGCACCACTTATTCCCTATCAGAAAAACTTCGTTGAAAATGAATTACAATTTCTGGCTAATCAAATCTTAAACATATACCATATAAAATGTTTCAATTCAGTTCAGTTCAGTGGCTCAGTCATGTCTGACTCTTTGCGACCCCATGAATTGCAGCATGCCAGGCCTCCCTGTCCATCACCAACTCCTGGAGTTCACGCAAAGCCATGTCCATCAAGTTGGTGATGCCATCAAGCCATCTCATCCTCTGTCGTCCCCTTCTCTTCCTGCTCCCAATCCCTCCCAGCATCAAAGTCTTTTCCAGTGAGTCAACTCTTTGTATGAGGTGGCCAAAGTATTGGAGTTTCAGCTTTAGCATCAGTCCTTCCAGTGAACACCCAGGACTGATCTCTTTTAGAATGGACTAGTTGGATCTCCTTGCAGTCCAAGGGACTCTCAAGAGTCTTCTCCAACACCACACTTCAAAAGCATCAATTCTTCGACACAGCTTTCTTCACAGTCCAACTCTCACATCCATACATGACCACAGGAAAAACCATAGCCTTGACTAGACGGACCTTTGTTGGCAAAGTAATTCTCTGCTTTTCAACATGCTATCTAGGTTGGTCATAACTTTCCTTCCAAGGAATAAGTGTCTTTTAATTTCATGGCTGCAATCACCATCTGCAGTGATTTTGGAGCCCCCCCAAAATAAAGTCTGACACTGTTTCCACTGTTTCCTCATCTATTTCCTATGAAGTGATGGGACCAGATGCCATGATCTTCATTTTCTGAATGTTGAGCTTTAAGCCAACTTTTCAGTGTCCTCTTTTACTTTCATCAAGAGGCTTTTTAGTTCCTCTTCACTTTCTGCCATAAGGGTGGTGTCATCTGCATGTCTGAGGTTATTGATATTTCTCCCAGCAGTCTTGATTCCAGCTTGTGCTTCTTCCATCCCAGCTTTTCTCATGATGAACTCTGCATATAAGTTAAATAAGCAGGGTGACAATATACAGCCTTGACATACTCCTTTTCCTATTTGGAAGCAGTGTGTTGTTCCATGCCCAGTTCTAACTGTTGCTTCCTGACCTGCATACAGGTTTCTCAAGAGGCAAGTCAGGTGGTCTGATATTTCCATCTGTTTCAGGATTCTCCACAGTTTATTGTGATCCACAAGTCAAAGGCTTTGGCATAGTCAATAAGGCAGAAATAGATGTTTTTCTGGAACTCTCTTCCTTTTTCTGTGATCCAGCGGATGTTGGTAATTTGATCTCTGGTTCCTCTGCCTTTTCTAAAACCAGCTTGAACATCAGGAAGTTCATGGTTCACTTATTGCTGAAGCCTGGCTTGGAGAATTTTGAGGAAACTCTAAATTAGAGAAAAAAATTTTTTTTCTTGTCAAACTGAGACTTTGTATTCTTTGACTAGTACCTCCTGATTCCTCACTTCTTGCAGCTCCTGCCAATCACTTCCCATGTATGCTTCTATGTGTTTAACTACCTTAGATAATTCATGTACGTGGTATCGTATAGCATTTGTCTTTCTGTGTCTGGATTATTTCACTTACATAATATCCTTCAGTTTCATCCATGAAGATCTTTTTTGTACAGTTCTTCTGGTATTCTTGCCACCTCTTCTTAATATCTTCTGCTTCTTTTAGGTCCATACCATTTCTGTCCTTTATTGAGCCCATCTTTGCAAGCAAACAGCAAAGTTTCTCTTTTTCAAGGCTGAATAATATCCCATTTACCACATCTTCTTTATCTACTCTTGGACATTTTTAAAAAAAGATTTATTTACTTATTTTATTTTTTGGCTGTGCTGGGTCTTTGTTGCTGTGCATGGACTTTTCATAGTTGCGGTGAGCCAGGACTATTGTTTGTTGTGGTGCCTGGGCTTCTCACTATGGTGTCTTCTCTTGCTGGGGACCACAGGTTCCAGGCATTTGGGCTTCTGTAGTTCCAGAGTGGGCTCAGTAGCTGTGGTACCCAGGCTTAGTTGGTCTGCAGCATCTTCCTGGAGCGGGGATCGAACCCATATCTCCTGTGTTGGGAGCTGGATTCTTAACTACTGGACCACCAGGGAAGCCCCATTCTTGGCCATTTTATTTCCTCTCTTTGCTGCTGTAATCGTGCTACAACAAACATGAGTGAGACATCTCTTTAACACTTTCATTCCAATTCTTTTAGATACAGAATCAGAAGAAGGACTCCTGGGTCATATGGTACTTCTATTTTTTAGTGGCTGCACCAATTTACGTTCTCACCAATAGTGTATAGGGTTCTCTTTTCTCCAGGCTCTTGCCATACCTGTGTTCTCTTGGCTTTTTGGTAACAGTCCTTTCAGCAGGTGTGAGGTAACATCTCATTGCAGCTTTGATTTGCATTTCCCAGATGGTAATCCCAAGGATCTTCCCAGACCAGGGATCAAACCCATGTTCCCTGCATTGGCAGGTGGATTCTTAACCATGGGGCCACCACGGAAGTCCCCAAGAAATTATTACCAAAGCCAATGTTAAGAAGCTTCTTCCATGTTTTCTTCTAGGAGCTTTATGGTTTCAAGTCTTCAGTTCAGTTCAGTTGCTCAGTCATGTCTGACTCTTTGTGACCCCATGAATTGCAGTACACCAGGCCTCCCTGTCATCACCAACTCCCAGAGTTCATGCAAACTCACGTCCATTGAGTTGGTAATGCCATCCAGCCATCTCATCTGCTGTCGTCCCCTTCTCCTCCTGCCCCCAATCCCTCCCAGCATCAGAGTCTTTTCCAATGAGTCAACTCCGCATGAGGTGGCCAAAGTATTGGAGTTTCAGCTTTAGCATCATTCCTTCCAAAGAACACCCAGGACTGATCTCCTTTAGAATGGACTGGTTGGATCTTCTTTCAGTCCAAGGGACTCTCAAGAGTCTTCTCCAACACCACAGTTCAAAGATATATATATATATATATATATATATATATATAAAATCTGTTTTGAGTTGATTTGTGTGGGTGGTAAGAGGCTTCCCCCGTGACTCAGCGGTAAAGAATCTGCCCGCGGTGCACGAGCCACAGGAGATGTGGGTTCGATCCCTGGGTCAGGAAGATCCCCTGGAGGAGGAAATGGCAACCCACTCCATTATTCTTGCCCGGAGACTCCTATAGACAGAGGAGTCTGGTGGGCTGCAGTCCATAGGGTCGCAAAGAACTGGACACAACTGAATCGACTTAGCACGCAGCATATGTGTGGGTGGTATAAGACAAGTCCAGTTTTATTCTTTTGCAAGTGGACATGCAGTTTTTCCAGCACAATATACTGAAGAAACTATCCTTTTTCCGTTATGTATTCCTGGATCCCTGTTGAAGGTCATTGGTTGACCTTATACTTGTGGGTTGGTTTCTGGTCACTCTATTCTGTTGCACTGGTATATATGTTTGTTTTTATGCTAGTACTATTTTGCTTACTATAACTTTGTAATACAGTTTGAAATCAGGAAGTACAATGCCTCCAGCTTTGTTCTTCTTGCTTAAAATTGCTTTGGCTTTTCAGGGTTTTTTTGTTTTGTTTTTTAAATTCCATATGAATTTTAGGATTGTTTTTTCAAAATTCTCTAAAATTATCATTGAGATTTTGGTAAGAATTGCATTGAATCTGTAGATTGCTTTGGGTAATAGTGGCATCTTACAATATTAATTCTTCCCACTCATGAACATGGATCTCTTTCCATTTATTCACGTCTGCTTTAATTTCTCTCATTAGTGTTTTGTAGTTTTCAGTACATTGACATTTCACCTTTTTGGTTAAACTTATTTCTAAGTATCAGAGCAATTTTTAAAATTAATAAGTGAATACTGCAGAAACATTTTATAATTCTAAATGACTCTGTGTGTGTGTATATTAGTCGCTCAGTTGTGTCTGACTCTTCGCTGCTCCATGGACTGTAGCCCACCAGGTTCCCCTGTCCATGGGATTTCCCAGGCAAGAATACTGGAGTGGGCAGATATCCCCTTCTCCAGGGCATCTTTCCAACTCAAGGATTGAACCTGGATTCCTTGCACTGCAGGCAAATTCTTTACCATCTGAGCTACCACGGGAAGCCCACTAAATGTCTACACATAGTACAAAATTCAAAAAAATCTTTTTTGGTGAATTAACACTTACAGTTATCATAGGAAGATACTAAATTTGCAGCAGCATTCTCTATGATTTTATTATTATTTTTTAAATGAACCCACCAGTATTCTGCTATTGTGCTTAAAAAATTTTTTGAAGGGTTGTAGTCAAGGCTAGTGGTCATGTATGGATGTGAGAGTTGGACTGTGAAGAAGGCTGAGTGCTGAAGAATGGATGCTTTTGAACTGTCGTGTTGGAGAAGACTCCTGAGAGTCCCTTGGACTGCAAGGAGATCCAACCAGTCCATTCTGAAGATCAGTCCTGGGATTTCTTTGGAGGGAATGATGCTAAAGCTGAAACTCCAGTACTTTGGCCACCTCATGCGAAGAGTTGACTCACTGGAAAAGACTTTGATGCTGGGAGGGATTGGGGGCAGGAGGAGAAGGGGACGATAGAGGATGAGATGGCTGGATGGCATCGCTGACTCGATGGATGTGAGTCTGAGTGAACTCCGGGAGACGGTGATGGGCAGGGAGGCCTGCGATTCATGGGGTCGCAAAGAGTAGGACACGACTGAGCGACTGAACTGAAATGTATTAATGAGGGCTTTCCCAGTGGCTCAGCAGTAAAAGAATATGCCTGCAACGCAGGAGACACAGTAGTCTCAGGTTCGATCCCTGTGTGGGGAAGATCCCCTAGAGGAGGACACGGCAACCCACTCCAGTACTTCTTGCCTGGACAATCCCATGGATAGATGAGCCTGGCGGGCTACAGTCTATGAGGTTGCAAAGAGTCAAACACAGCAAAGCAACTGAGCACACAGCAGAAAATTTACTAACAACCAAAAAAGAAGGAACAGTAAACAGCTACTGAATATATTTTCTTATTTACATGTTTCAACTGCAGTAAGCATGTTTTAATCAACATTTCAAGTAATCAAAGGAGTACAACTCCTTTTTCTCCTTTTCAGAAGAAACCGATGAGCCCTCAGGCAGTCACCAGACTAGGAGAGTTGGGGGTACTGACTGCTGAAATATTATTCAATCAGGCTAATTTCCTTATGCTACTTTTCAGGTTAGAGGGAGGAGGAGGGGAGAAAACCAGATTCTCAAGCAACCCTGGGCACTAGGGGAAATTTCCTTAGAGGAAATCTCTAGCGACTCTAGAGAAGATGCTAAAGTATTGCCCTGGTCTTTGGCTTGGCATATTCCTTTGGGGATCCACATTTTCTCATTTAAACTGGGACATGTGGTTGATATCAGGAGAGACAGCTGACGTAGGTACCATCCTGGGAAACATGTACCTAACTCACTTCTGAAGGTTCACAAATTTCTTACTTCCTTCTTTTTATTTATTTACACTATCCTACGCTCTTTAACCAAAGGCGAAATTACTCTAACCAGGTAATTTGTACTACTGCCTCCATGGTTTCTCTTTGAAAGGACAAGGTGATGGAGAGGTCAAAGAAAATGTCAAAATCCAGGTGTCACAGAAGCGGTTGTATTCAAACCATCCTTACCTTTGGTGGTGGATGGGAGGTTGGGGATAAGAACCAATAAGGTGTCTGGATAAGGTGGTAAATGGAATCTCAATTTTGGTTTACACAGAGTACATGTAGACCTACTGCAAAACAGTATGAGCTCAGCCTCCATATAGTCTGGCTCCAAACTCGGTCCCTGTTCCTATCAGACCCGGGGCTGGTCTTGCGTGCCCGTTTCTAAATCCCTAAGGAGGGGTTACCGTAATAGTTCTTGCCTCATAGAGCTGTTAGGAGACTGATAAAGTGAAAGTGAAAAGTGAAAGTGAAGTCGCGCAATCGTGCCCGACTCTTTGCGACTCCCTGGATAGTAGCCTGCACCAATAAGACACATATAAAAGCCGCATTGTGGTGCCTGGCACATAGTAAGTGCTCAGTAAGCTTTCCCTATGATTAAAGCACTGAAATGTAGACAAACATCTTGCCTACAGACCCTTTTAATGGGACAAGCATGGGCAGGGGCGACAGTTGCAGGGGTATCAGGAGCGTAGCTTGAGAAAGATGCATTGAGTCTTAACTCCTGCCTCAGTTGGTAAAGAATCCGCCTGCAATGCAGGAATTCACCTGTGATGCAGGAGACCCCCGGTTCCCTTCCTGGTTCTATTCCTGGGTCTGGAAACGATAACCCACTCCAGTATCCTTGCCTGGAAAATCCCACGGACAGAGGAGCCTGGTGGGCTACAGTCCATGCGGTCACAAGAGTCGGACATGACTTAG
>SJXQ01010247.1:214460-302591 GCA_006408695.1 Aepyceros melampus | reverse complement strand
CAACCTAGATGTCCATCAGCAGATGAATGGATAAGAAAGCTGTGGTACATGTACACAATGGAGTATTGCTCAGCGATTAAAAAGAATGCATTTGAATCAGTTCTAATGAGGTGGATGACACTGGAGCCGATTATACAGAGTGAAGTAAGCCAGAAAGAAAAACACCAATACAGTATACTTACACATATATATGGAATTTAGAATGATGGTAATGATAAACCTGTACGCAAGACAGCAAAAGAGACACAGATGTATAGAACGGCCTTTTGGACTCTGTGGGAGAGGGAGAGGGTGGGATGGGTTGGCAGAGTGGCAATGTAACATGTGTGATATCATATGTGAAACGAATCGCCAGGCCAGGTTTGATGCAGGATGCAGGATGCTTGAGACTGATGCACGGGGATAATCCAGAGAGAGGGTGTGGGGCGGGAGGGGGGAGGTGGGGGTCGGGATTGGGAGTTCATGTACACTCGTGGCTGATTCATGTCGATGTGTAGCAAAACGAATACAGTATTGTAAAGCAAAACAAACTAAAAAATAAAAATTAATTAAAGAAAAAAAACTCTCAAATGACTAGTTACAGATACAGTATAAGATTTTCAAGAATATAGAAATAGCTCAGTATCTATTCAGTTCTGTGCATATAGCAAGCATATTCATTTCTAGGAGCTAACAAGGGTAGCACTAAAAAGGAATTTACAAAGATATATTTTTAGGCACAAAATGTTAAAGTCAAACAAAAATTAGAAAGCAACATTCAGTAGTATATTTAAAAGTTACCAGTGCCGTGTCCCTTTTATGTGATGAATAAAAGCTTACAGAAAATGTTAAAATATTTAATAAATAGATCATCACATCAAGTAGCTTAATAAAGTTATTCATAATATGAAGATCTGTTGAAAGACATAAGGTATCATTTAACCCAATTTAATACTTACTGCTGAGAAAAATAATCATTTAATTAGAATTTGAAGAGTATATCTGTGATTACTTAAGGAATATGACAAAATATCAACAACCATTATACTTAATGTTCAAGTTATTTGGGAGATATTTTGGCTCAAAAGGGCTTCCTTGGTGACTCAGATATGAAAGATTCCTCCTGTAATGCAGGAGACCATGGTTCAATCCCTGGGTCAGGAAGATTCCCTGGGGAAAGGAATGGCTACCCACTCCAGTATTCTTGCCTGGAGAATTCCATGAACAGAGGAGCCTGGCAGGCTTACAGTCCATGGGGTTGCAGAGTCAAACACGATTGAGGATTTCACTTTCAACTGGCTCAAAAAATAGAGTCTGAAAAAGGAACACAAAGTTATTAAATAGGAAGAGGTGAGAGTGGCATTGCTTTCTTGTAATCTGATTGAACATCCTTGAAATGAAATGAAATGAAATGAAGTCACTCAGTCATGTCTGACTCTTTGAGACCACATGGACTGTAGCCTACCAGGCTCCTCTGTCCATAGGATTTTCCAGGCAATAGTACTGGAGTGGATTGCCATTTCCTTCTCCAGCGGATCTTCCCAACCCAGGGATCAAACCCAGGTCTCCCGCATTGTAGAGAGACACTTTATCATCTGAGCCACCAGTGAAATCTAACATCCTTAAGTTACTATTAGTTCCAAACAGCATCATTCCAAAGCTTAATTTAAAAACAAGAACAAAAACTTAAGTACATTTAAAAAATAATGAGGATTAACATCAAAGTAGAATGCAAATGGTCAGATAAGGTATGGGAATTTTTAAACCATTCAATAAAGAGCTTTATTGCAACTCATAAAATGCAATAGCAAAGAAATGCCATTAATAATAGCAAAGGATATATAGGAATAAAAACAAATATGTATAGCCAATAGAAAATCAAATAACATACGACTTTGAAATCTACAGTTCCTTTCAATTCAGTTCAGTTCAGTTGCTCAGTCATGTACGACTCTCTGGGACTCCATAAACCGCAGCATGACAGGCCTCCCTGTTCCTCATAAGCTCCCGGAATCCACCCAAACCCATGTCCATTGATTCTGT
Organism: Aepyceros melampus; assembly: GCA_006408695.1. Classification (NCBI taxonomy): domain Eukaryota; kingdom Metazoa; phylum Chordata; class Mammalia; order Artiodactyla; family Bovidae; genus Aepyceros; species Aepyceros melampus. The sequence continues at coordinate 300,569 of SJXQ01010247.1, read as the reverse complement.
GATGTCATCCAACCATCTCATCCTCTGCTGTCCCCTTCTCCTCCTGCCCTCAATCTTTCCCAGCATCAGGGTCTTTTCCAATGAGTCAGCTCTTTGCATCAGGTGGCCAAAGTACTGGAGTTTCACCTTCAACATCGGTCTTTCCAACAAACACCAGGACTGATCTCCTTTAAGATGAACTGGTTGGATCTCTTTGCAGTCCAAAGGAATCTAAAGAGTCTTCTCCAACTCCACAGTTCAAAAGCATCAATTCTTTGGCACTAGCTTTCTTTATAGTCCAACTCTCACATCCATACATAACTACTGGAAAAATCATAGCCTTAACTAGACAGACCTTTGTTGGCAAAGTAATATTACTGCTTTTTAATATGCTGTCTATGTTGGTCATAACTTTCTTTCCAAGGAGTAAGCATCTTTTAATTTCATGGTTCTTTTCCAATGAGTCAGCTCTTTGCATCAGGTGGCCAAAGTACTGGAGTTTCACCTTCAACATCGGTCTTTCCAACAAACACCAGGACTGATCTCCTTTAAGATGAACTGGTTGGATCTCTTTGCAGTCCAAAGGAATCTAAAGAGTCTTCTCCAACTCCACAGTTCAAAAGCATCAATTCTTTGGCACTCAGCTTTCTTTATAGTCCAACTCTCACATCCATACATAACTACTGGAAAAATCATAGCCTTAACTAGACAGACCTTTGTTGGCAAAGTAATATTACTGCTTTTTAATATGCTGTCTATGTTGGTCATAACTTTCTTTCCAAGGAGTAAGCATCTTTTAATTTCATGGCTGCAGTCTCCATCTGCAGTGATTTTGGAGCCCCTAAAAATAAAGTCATCCACTGTTTCCACTGTTTCCACTCTTTTCCCACCCATTTGCCATAAAGTGATGGGATCAGATGCCATGATCTTAGTTTTCTGAATGTTGAGCTTTAAGCCAACTTTTCCACTCTCCTCTTTCACTTTCTTTTCTTTTTTTCCTCTTTTTTTTTTATTTTTACTTTATTTTACTTTACATTATTGTATTGGTTTTGCCATGCATTGACATGAATCTGCCACAGGTGTACATAAGTTCCCAATCCTGAACCCCTTCCCACCTCTCACCCCATATCATCTCTCTGGATCATCCCCATGCACCCGCCCCAAGCATCCTGTATCCTGTATTGAACATGGACTGGTGATTCATTTCTTACATGATAGTATACATGTTTCAGTGCCATCCTTCCAAATATTCCCACCCTCTCCTTCTCCCTCAGAGTCCAAAAGTCCATTCTATACATCTGTGTCTCTTTTGCTGTCTCGCATACAGGGTTATCATTACCATCTTTCTAAATTCCATATATATGTGTAAGTATACTGTATTGGTGTTTTTCTTTCTGGCTTACTTCACTCTGTATAATTGGCTCCAGTTTCATCCATCTCATTAGAACTGATTCAAATGTATTCTTTTTAATGGCTGAGTAATACTCCATTGTGTATATGTACCACAGCTTTCTTATCCATTCATCTGCTGATGGACATCTAGGTTGTTTCCATGCCCTGGCTATTATAAATAGTGCTGCAATGAACATTGGGGTACATGTGTCTCTTTCAGTTCTGGTTTCCTTGGTGTGTATGCCCAGCAGTGGGATTGCTGGGTCATATGGCAGTTCTATTTGCAATTTTTTAAGGACTCTCCACACTGTTCTCCATAGTGGCTATACTAGTTTGCATTCCCACCGACAGTGTAAGAGTGTTCCCTTTTCTCCACACCCTCTCCAGCTATGATTCACCTCCCAGAATACTGGAAATAAAAGCAAAAATAAATATGTGAGATCTAATTAAAATTAAAAGCTTCTGCACAACAAAGGAAACTATAAGCAAGGTGAAAAGACAGCCTTCTGAATGGGAGAAAATAATAGCAAATGAAGCAACTGACAAACAACTAATCTCAAAAATACACAAACAACTTATGCAGCTCAATTCCAGAAAAATAAACGACCCAATCAAAAAATGGGCCAAAAAACTAAATAGACATTTCTCCAAAGAAGACATTTGGATGGCTAACAAACACATGAAAAGATGCTCAACATCACTTATTATCAGAGAAATGCAAATCAAGACCACAATGAGGTACCATTTCACTCCTCTTTCACTTTCATCAAGAAGCTTTTTAGTTCCTCTTCACTTTCTGCCATAAGAGTGGTGTCATCTGCCATAAGGGAGGTTATTGATATTTCTCCCTGCAATCTTGATTCCAGTTTGTGCTTCCTCCAGCCCAGCGTTTCTCATGACATACTCTGCATAGAAGTTAAATAAGCAGGGTGACAATATACAGCCTTGATGTACTCCTTTTCCTATTTGGAACCAGTCTCTTTTTCCATGTCCAATTCTAACTGTTGCTTCCTGACCTGAATATAGGTTTCTCAAGAGGCAGGTCAGGTGGTCTTGTATTCCCATCTCTTTCAGAATTTTCCACAGTATTTTGGAGTCCACATAGTCAAAGGCTTTGGCAGAGTCAATAAAGCAGAAATAGATGTTTTTCTGGAACTCTTTTGCTTTTTCGATGATCCAGCAGATGCTGGCAATTTGATCTCTTCAATAAGTAATATCAAAACTATAAACCTGAAAGGCAATATTTACTACAAACATATCAATACTATAAGTTTGTGAATGAATACTTTTATTCATTATAGTTCTGATGAAAAAAAAATCCCAAGAAGTATATATATATATATTTTTTTTTACAAAAGAAGGACATAAAGAGCTTGGAATATCTATCCTAAAATTAATACTTCTAAATAAAATAAATTTATACTTCTAAAAATATGAAAGAAAACTGAAAAATAAAAGGATCAATCCATTTTTCCAAATATATATACTCCATGCATCTATAACAGTATTCAAATAAAGAAAGCAGATTAATAGGGAAAATTATATCACCAAAATATAAACTCTACTATGTAACAATAAATGATAAAGGAGCCCTCCCAAAAAATAACCAAAACTGACATATAAAACAATTCACATATATAATTCAAAGAGTTGATGACTAAAGGTAACCTAGCTAGGCTAGATAGGAGAGAGTTATAACAAACGCCATGTAGTCAGATAGAATTTCATGAGGTCAGCTGCTCAGCTTTGTAAGACTGTGAACAATAGATTGATGAATAAAAAAGAATATACTTTGTAAATTTTTAGACAAGCCGGGAAGAATAATCTAAAATACAGAAATGGTTACATTCTCCATATTAAAAATGCAGAATACGTTTTAAAAATGCAGATGATTGACTTTTGCTTTGGTTATGATGAAATAGTTTGTACTCAACTAATATTCCAAACAACAACATAAAAGTAAGAAACACATATGAAATTGTTAAAACTTGTTGGAATACATTAGAAATTGCAAAGCATATAGCCTAAGATAAAGCTAATTGAGATGATCTCAATTTTCAGCCCGCCTCTTTCTTCTCAGGAAGAGAGCATGAGGTCAACATCCAGGCAGAGTTTCTACTAAGATGTAGAGCAGACAGCAGAGCTTGAGACAACTCCCAGAGCCAGGAAGACAAACATATGAGATTAGTGGTGCTGTGGCAGTCTGGATAATCCCAGGGAGATGGTAAACTCAAACAAACAAGTCCAACATTTGACATCAGTTTTCCCCACAAGACATTTGGAACATGCCACATTGTTTGGGAGTCAAAATTACATGTTAGGTCCTAGAAATGAGGAAACATTTTCAAAAACTCAGACATTTAGTTGGAAACTCTAGGTGATTAAACCTTAGGAAAATCAGAGAGAGAATCATCATTACAAAGACTGCAACACAGTACAGGGTAAACCTAGCCTCTGATAGGATTGAGCTCCTCTGCTCCTCTGCACCCTACCAGAGGACTGGGTAAATCCTCTCCGCAGAAAGGTGAGGTCATCCAGAATGACTCCAATTTTTCATACAAATTTCTGGAATTTAAGCAAAATTTTCCAGGTATATGTATGAATGGGACTAAATGAAAAGATCATAGAAAAAGTTACAAAAGACAAAGATACTGAAGTTATCAGCCTTGATCTTTAAAATAACTAATTAAGATGGTATAAAATATACATGACAAGATTACATTCTCACCAGAGTACTTGAATCAATAGAAAAGAAGAAAATTAAATTCCTAGAACTTAAAATATATAGTAATTATGATGAAGAATTGACATAGCAGAAAGATTAATTAGTTGGACTATATAAACTTGTAGACTATACCCAGATTTAAGCATGAAGAAAAAGTATGGGTGATACACAAATATTCTAATTTGTACCGCAGTGCAATTTTAGTCACAGAGAGGAAGAGATATAGAACAAGTAAAATGCAATTTTTGAAGAGATAATGGCATCAAAAATTCTACAACCAATGGATGACATCAATCTACCGACAGAAGTTTAAAACCAGAAACAGTATAAAGAAAAGTCACTTAGATACAATAACACAACTAACTAAGAAAACTAAAGAGAAAGGGAAAAAAAAACTTTCTAAAAAAAAAAAATCTTAAAAATAGCCAGAGAAACAGGGCATCTTACCATCAAAAGGGCAACAAGACTGAAACCTGACTTTACAAGAGAAATACAGAAAACCTGGAGATCACAGATTGATATCTTTAATGTACTGAGGGGAAAGCATCAAAATGAAACAACTGCTTTCACATTCTATACCCAGAAAAAATATTCTTTAAGAGTGACAGCAAACTGAAGAAACTCCAATGCAAACACAAATTGAGAAAATATTTGCCAGCTAGATCCACAGTAAAGACCCAACACTGAGAGATGTCTTCAGACAGAAGGAAAATGAAAAATGGTACCAGAAATGCACAAGTAAATGAAGAACAAAAATGGAATAAATATGTGATAAAGTATGAATAATCTTTAATTGAATTGTCTCCATAAATAATTCATAAAAACTTAGAAAATGCAAGAAAAACAAAAAATAAATCAGTATCACCACACATTGCCAGAGAGTACAGTGAAAGTACACAGGCGATACTATTGGAGATGGGAGGAGAGCTACTTAGTCTACCAGGACATGTTGAATAGAGGAAAACCCTTCTCTATCCTGGATAGAAGAACTATGTGCTCTGTGCTAAGTTGCTTCGTTGTGTCCGACTCTTCGCAACTCCATGGACTGTAGCCCGCCAGGCTCCTCTGTCCATGGGAATTCTCCAGTCAAGAATACTGGAGTGGGTTGTCATGCTCTCTTCCAGGGGATCTTCCCAGCCCAGGGATCAAATACAGATCTCCCTCATTGCAGGAGGATTCTTTACTGCCTGAGCCTTCTCTATTTTTGAGGAAGAGATTCTTGACTGAGTCTCTGCCAATTCAAATAATGGAGAGTAGAGAATAAAGACCAAAAAAAAAAAAAAAAACCTGAGACTTTCCTGGTGGTCCAGTGGTTAAGACTACATTACACTGCAGGGAGCATGGGTAGGGGGCTTGGGTAGGGGGCATGGGTAGGTGGCATGGGTTAGATCTCTGATTGGGGAACTAGGATCCTGCAAGACACATGTCACATTAAAAAAAAAGAAGAAGAAATTATATGGTTGGTGGGTGTTGAGAAATCTTTAGATAAACAAACATTTAGATTTGTGAATTATCTATTATGGAGTCACCAAATTTAACTCTGCATATTTCCAGCTCTATACAATTATTCCTTGCTTACTAGTTTCATCTTTTAGTTCATTCCTAACAGTCTTGTTAAAACATATCATGAGGTAGAAAAAAAAAACATAATATAATATGTAGAACTTGGGCAAAACACAGAATTATATCAACCATGAAATGAAAATCATAAGGAAAATTTATTTCATATTAATTATGCATTTTATACTCAATACCCCATACTGTATATTTTAGATCATCAAAAGAACAAAAATAATTGAAGCAAAAGAAAAATTTTAGTGTAAAGAATCAAGAAAAGTGGAATGATGCATCTTTCTGAAAGCAATTTGATTTTCTGATTCTTTTCTCCATGGTGCTTGCCAAACAGGCCCAGCAATAAGTGGTAAATGGAGCAGTTTTCCTAAATGAATGCTTAAAATTCTTGCCAAATAAAGTAGGATTCTGTTAATTAAAATTTTAATTGTTCTTGAAAGTGGTTGAGAAAGACAATACTTAACCTTCTAAAAGAATATGCCAGCAACATATTTCTCCTTTAGCAGCCCATGTACAAATTACTTATTCAATACCTATTGATTAAATGTTTTAATCCTTATGCAGATTCAAATGATAACTGTGCACCCAATCAATTTTTGCTTGTAGCCTCCTTAGGAGCAGATGTTCAAGCTCTGTTTATGTGAATTTAGGCAGAATCTAAAGAGTCTTTTACTCCTTCTGTCACTTTCAAGGAGGATTGAAGGTTGTTGAGATTATCTTGTTTGCCTCAATTCACAAGCTTCCACACCCAGCTCCTTCTGCCCATTGCTGAGCGAGCAAAGTCTCTAAGGACTCTGTTTCTTATGTTAAAAATGAGGAAATGGAACATTGTTGAAATTATCCTTTACTTTAACATAGGTCACAGATTAATACCAATTTAAAAAATTTTTAAGTTATTAACTGTCCTACTCTGTCTGGAAACTACTAGATGTTTAAGAAAAAATCACTATAATTTAAATTACAGTCCAGCCAAATGTACATTGTCTATTCTGTACAAAGCATTTGCCCTAAATCCTTTTATCATTTCTGGTCCAGAAAGTTGAACTGGGTAATATGAACTGTAAGTAAACATTTCTCTTGCCACTCACACTTAATTCAGTAACATAATGTCACTAGTACTCTACATGTTTTATTATACAAAATGACAACCCACTCCAGTATTCTTGCCTGGAAAATTCCATGGATGGAGAAGCCCAGTAGGCTATAGTCCATGGGGTCACAAAGAGTCAGACACGACTGAGTGACTTCACTTCACTTCACTTCAGGCTTTATTTATTTAAAATATTTGTTAAATAAATAATAGTAATAACAATAATAATAAATCTTCACATGCTTATCATAACTATTGACTCAATAATTAGGTATACAAATTTAAAAACAATTTTGCCCTACATTTTATGTTAATAAACTTGTATATATGTTCTTATACCTTTCTCTACTGCTGCTGCTGCTAAGTCACTTCAGTAGTGTCCAACTCTGTGCGACCCATAGATGGCAACCCACTAGGCTCCCCCATTCCTGGGATTCCCCAGGCAAAAACACTGGAGTGGGTTGCCGTTTCCTTCTCCAATACATGAAAGTGAAAAGTGAAATTGAAGTCGCTTCATCATGTCTGACTCTTAGTGACCCCATGGACTGCAGCCTACCAGGCTCCTCCGTCTATGGGATTTTCCAGGCAAGAACACTGGAATGGGGTGCCATTGCCTTCTCTGATACCTTTCTCTATATGCATTCAAATATATTCACCCATATATTAGATTCTGTAACTCTCATTTTTAAAAGTGAGATTACAAGGACTAGGCTGTCAAAGCTTCTACACAGGGAGTTATGCCCTATGCCTTCAATATCACAACTGATCCTAATTTAATAAACCCATTATTATTGTTACCAAAGACCCAAACTCTCTTTCAAATCTTAAATTTTTCACTTGACATCTGGAGGAAAACTTTACAAGTTCATATTTTCATCATTTATCTCATGAGAGAGTTTTTATAGTAGAGAGCCATCAATATTTCTAAGAAGATAACTAACATGATTGCTCTTCAGTTTTAGTAGAATACATTTGTTACAGAAGGGAGAACTTGGAGATGGACAGATAGAACATCAAGGTGCCTACTTTAGTTGGTAAGTCAGAGTAGTGAGGACTAGACTGTAGGGGAAAGTTTCCAGAAATGGAGAATGGAGATAGTAGCTGTTGTCAGAGAAGGAAACTTCAAAGTTAAACTCAAAGTGTCTAGATTCTCAGTTTGTTGTTTATAGTGATAAAGTTCAACAAAACAAGAAATACAGAAACGAACTGAACTTTTACGAGTTGTTTTTTAAGCACACACACATGCACAAGTGTGCATGTTTGTGTTTCTGTATGTACGTGTGTGTGTGTGTGTGTGTGTGTGTGTACACATTACCATGGGTTTTTTTTTTTTGTTTGGTTTGGATTTATGTTATCATCAGAACTGAGAATTTTTTAGTTTCTGCTTTAGAGGCACTCTGAGCATTTTCCCTCATATTTCTTTAGCACACCCCTGGTAAGTGTACTAAGTATTTATCACAGAATTCTGTTGAACCAAGCAGGGCTTTTAGAACAAAAACTTTTCAGACTTGAAAATTTTCTAACATACACTATATTTATGCTTCATTCTAGAGCATCACTGTCTCCAAATAATCTCTGCACATATAGATATATGACCCAAGACCCCACAGATTCCAACAAAAAAAAAATATAACGAAACATTTCAAGCATCCTTTTTTACTGACCAATTTATAGCTCCTCTCGCAAAATGATGAATAAAGAGAAAACAAATGCATAACAGCAGTTTACCTACTTCAGCTACTGAGTGCCTTATGTTCTTCTTTCACTCTTCATGGACTTCCTCGGAGGCAAATTAGCGAAATCACAGGTGCCTTCTGGAAAAAGTGATTAGCCTATTCAGAGCTCCCTTGTGCTCTCTAAAAGGCACTTTAATGTTAACTGCACATTCCACTATGTTGTCAGATTTAGAATTGATCCCAGTTTCCAGTGAGCAGCTTATCCTGACAGACTGCTAGAAAATGGATACTCCACTTGGCATTTGATTCTAAAGAGAAGCAGTAAGAAGAAAACACATCAGCTGTGGCAAGACCATTATGGTGCCGGTTGGTTTCAAAAGTGGTCTTTAATGTGTTTATACACTGAAAATAAAGAACTGGAGTAAGAAATGGTATTCGTCTCAGGCCACACTATGACAGCAACTACTTTTCTCTTCTTATGCTTCTAATTTTGGATTAAAATTCACCTCATTAGAGAGCTCTTCCTGACATCCTTCAGTTGTTTCCAGCTTCACTCAGTAATACTCAAACCAGCTCAGCTGTTAATGGAATCATCCACTTTGTAATTATACGTTTATTCCTACTTACTTGTTACTTTCTCTCTCTTCTGCTATCTGTGATCTCACTGAAAGAAGGAACTGTGTGTGCTTCTTATCCCAAAATTCCAGTTTCTGGCTAAGTATCTGCTACATAGCAAGCATTCAGTAATTATTTCATTAATGAATAACTATATTGTCACCCTGCTTATTTAACTTATATGCAGAGTACATCAAGAGAAACACTGGGCTGGAAGAAGCACAAGATGGAATCAGATTGCTAGGAGAAATATCAATAACTTCAGATATGCAAATGACACCACCCTTATGGCAGAAAGTGAAGAGGAGCTAAAGAGCCTCTTGATGAAAGTGAAAGAGGAGAATGAGAAGGTTGGCTTAAAGCTCAACATTCAGAAAACTAAAGATCATGGCATCTGGTCCCATCATTTCATGGGAAGTAGATAGGGAAACAGTGGAAGCAGTATCAGACTTTATTTTGGGAGGCTCCAAAATCACTGCAGATGGTGATTGCAGCCATGAAGTTAAAAGTTGCTTACTCCTTGGAAGGGAAGTTATGACCAACCTAGACAGCATATTAAAAAGCAGAGACATTACTTTGCCAACAAAGGTCCGTTTAGTCAAGGCTATTTTTTCTCCAGTAGTTATGTATGGATGTGAGAGTTGGACTGTGAAGAGAGCTGAGCACTGAAGAATTGATGCTTTTGAACTGCAGTGTTGGAGAAGACTCTTGAGAGTCCCTTGGACTGCAAGGAGATCCAACCAGTCCATTCTGAAGGAGATCAGTCCTGGGTGTTCTTTGGTAGGACTGATGTTGAAGCTTAAACTCCAGTACGTTGGCCACCTGATGCGAAGAGCTGACTCATTTGAAAAGACTCTGATGCTCTGGGAGGGATTGGGGGTAGGAGGAGAAGGGGATGACAGAGGATGAGATGGTTGGATGGCATTACTGACTCAATGGACATGGGCTTGGATGGACTCCAGGAGTCAGTGATGGACAGAGAGGCCTGGAGTGCTTTGGTCCATGGGGTTGCAAAGAGTAGGATACAACTGAGCGACTGAACTGAGCTGAACATACCTTCTAATATTTCCTATGTATGGACATACAGGGCTTCACTGGTGACTCAGTAGTAAAGAATCCATCTACAATTTGGAAGACTCAGGTCAATCCCTGGGCTGGGAAGGTTCCCTTGAAAAGGAAATGGAAACCCACTCCAATATTCTTGCTTAGGAAATCCCATGGACAGAGGAGCCTGGGGCAGGGGGAGGGGCTACAGTCCATGGGGTTGCAAGAGAGTCAGATATAACTGAGCAAGTAAACAACACAATGGCCATGTAATTATTCAATTTATGTAACATTTATTGATGGTCTAATAAATACAATGCTCTACTCTAGTTATTTGGGATACAATAATAATATGCATAAGTTTCTCTAAATGTGGAAGACTGATAACTACAAATAGTCATAAATGCTTTGAAAAAAACATTGGTAATGAAGCTAAACTGACTGTGAAAGGAAGATGCATTGTTTAGATATGGTGATGAGGAAAGACCTTCCTGAAGAGGTATCATTTGAGCTAAGGTCTGACAGACAAAAAGATATCTCTGCAAAGTTCTAATGGAAGAGCACTTCAGGTAGAGAAAAACTAAGAAGACCAAGATTAGAAATATGTTTGGTGTCTTCCAAAAACTAAAATAATCTGTATGATTAGATAGTACTGAGCAAGAGGAAATGTGGGGAAAGAAGGGTCTTTGAGGCAGAGTCCTATAAAGCATGGTAAGGATTTTGACATCACTACTCCTTTATATTTGTTAACCTTTGCTTCAGTGTGCAGATGTGGGTCATCTGTATGACTATGAAGACCCAGGCCAAATAAAAAGGAAAGAATAAATCCTTTACATCCTATATTATAGAGTTACACTCCCTGTGCAGGATCAAATGCCATATACAGGTGCTAGTAAGGGAATAGAAATGAGAGCTCCTTCAGTTCAGTTCAGTCGCTCAGTCATGTCCGACTCTTTGTGACCCCATGGACTGCAGCACTCCAGGCCTCCCTGTGCATCACCCACTCCCGGAATTTACTGAAACTCATGTCCATTGAGTCAGTGATGCCATCCAACCATCTTATCCTCTGTTGTCCCCTTCTCTTCCTGCCTTGAGTATTTCCCAGCATCAGGGTCTTTTCAAATGAGTCAGCTCTTCGTATCAGGTGGCCAAGTATTGGAGTTTCAACTTCAACATCAGTCCTTCTAATGAACACTCAGGAATGATCTCAATAGCATGCATAAGAGTATATACAACCAATTTTCACCTTTATAATAGATTCAGTAAGAGTTCTTATGAAATTAAAAATGTAATTAATTAAGCATCACTAACTTACTAATAAACACCACATGTATCTTTGCCATCAGATGTCTTTGAATATTTTCCTTCATTGGTTCCAATATCCTTTACTGTGACAATGTCTCTGTTGGACATAATAGACCCCTAGATAACCCCAACTGAAACTGCAAGTGAAATTAAGAAAACACTGCATTTTATTTCTTTACAGCTGAAAGGAAACTGAGAAGGTCATGCATTCTTTGTGACCCAAATACATAAACAAAATAAAATAAATTTATCATATTTTTATAGCTTTCCTAATGTAATTTAAATGAATCATATTATAACACTAATTAGAAAGTTTGTACCTAAGCTAAACTTTAGGAGCAGTGGTGAGCATAGAACATGAGTTTAGAATTTTTGGTCTTACTGTGATTTGAAACTTTATTCCTAAACAAAATCTTAAATCAAGGGTTGATTTTATGCAAATATTGGGGAAAAAAGGTATTTCATTCACCAAATGAGATGATTCAGGAAATATTACTAAAATTTCATCATTCAAGACATTTTCATGCCTTACATGATACAATCTATAAAAAAAATCAGAAATATAAAACATATACCACTAGTTCTTCTAAAGCAAAAAAAAAAAAAACCTTAAATTTTCATCTATATCATGCTTAAAGAATTTTTCTGAATTGTTATTTTCCCCCCTTTCAAATTATCCATTAGCCTTGGACTTCAGATCTTACAGGCTACTAGTCAGGAACCTGACAAGAATTTTGCATGGAAAATGGACAAGAAAAAGTGATATAACTCTACCTTTTCCAGAGATGTTATTGAAGGAACCATCAGATAAAATTGCAAAATGACTAGTTTTGAGAGTGCCTATGAAATGAAGAAAGTTGAAAAGGAAGAGACCCAAGGCAGTTTAGCACCAGCTTTGGGCCAGCGTCTATGCCACCAGATAAACTTAGGAGAGACCTAGTATCTGTCACACATTTCCATCATTGTCATCATTTGACTTTAAAGTTAATTTTTCTATCCTAAAGGGTGGTCAGCTCTTATGATAGCTATTGAATAATGTGCATCATAGCTGCAATGTATACTTTTTGTTAACCACAGAGGTAGTAGCATGGGATAATAGACAACATTGAGCAGAAACTTGGTATATTTAGTCAGTTCTGCCTACTATAACAAAATACCTGGAAGTGAGAGACTTAAACAATAGAAATTTATTTTCACACTGAGTTCAGAAGTCCAAGATCATGGTGGCAGTAAGTTCGGTTTTTTGTGACGCTTCTCTTCCTGGATTTCACAATGGCCACCTTCACGGTATGTCTTCACATGTCCTTTCCTTTAGGTGGAGACACAGAGAGGGAGAGAGAGAGAGAGGGAGAGAGAGAGATGGATCTCTGTGTCTCTTCTTATTAGAACACTAGTCCTATTGGATTAAGGCGCCACCCTTATGACCTCACTTAATCTTAATTGCCTTCTCAAAGGCACATATACAGTCACACTGGGAATTAGAATTTCAACAGGTCAGTTTTGAGGGGGCTCAATTTAGACCATAACATCTGAAAAGCTGGGTTCTACCCTTGGTCTTGATACTTGGTTGCTTGGACAGATCCCTCTCTCATTATGCAACTTTTTAAGCCTTTCTTCTTTTTGTTTTTCTATGTGGACAATGAAGTTGAAGTAGACGATCTCTATGTAATTGAAAAAAATAAACTTTGATTTTATCCTCCAATAAAATAATGCTTAATATTTCCAGTAATAAATGAGACTAACTTTACTCTTCCACAATTTGAATACTAGGATGGTTTATAATGATCAGCGATATTATTCAGTTTATATTTTATTCTAATAAATTATCTACTAAATTGTCTTAACTGACAGAGGAATGCAACTTAACGGTTACATTGAGACATTCAAAGGCTTATAATCATCAACTCCTCTGAACCTCAAAAATCAACATAATCAACATCTTAAACAATACATCCTAAAACAATACCAACAATGGATTCAAAGATTGAGCCTATTTAAACATTTCATCCACAATATTGTTGAGATGATGGTTCATCACAAAACATTAATCTAGTAAGTGCCTTGGGAGTTTAAAAATGCATACATGTCAAAATGTTAATTATTAGAATGAATTAAATTTAGCAAAACTATTATTATCCTTGCTGGCAGTTTAGCAAAGAAAGAATTAGGTCCTGTTCACACTGTTGCCTAATAAATAGAACACTGGATTAATTACCAAGAATCACAGACATTGTTGTTGTTCGGACATGCAAGTTAGAAAGTCAGGTTTCCAGCCACAACAGATTTAAACTTCAGGATATAGTGTTGGGGGTGCCACGTCATTAAGCATGAATGGAAGTCACGTTTCATCTGTAAGCCAGAGTTCAGATGAAAGCACAAAAATATATTTTAGCATGAAGTAAGGTAGGAACTTAAGGTAGAAATAAGATTCAGAAATTGGAAAGGAGGTGCACAGAAAATAGTTTCTAGAGCTGCCACAACCTTTTCATCACCCATTTTGTCCACAAATGCAGCAGCATTCCTCTTAGGATGTTTGAAATGTGCTACTTCAGTCTCCAACAAAGAACACTAGGTATCATAATTTTGCTGATGTATGTCCATGTCTTTCCCACCTAAACTTAAATCACACACTCCATTCTATAATTTCCAGAAATGAAACAAGAGCAAAATGAACATAGACTCAATCCTCACCTTTTAGAGATGGTAATTGGTGAAAGTAGCTCTAATGAAGAACCCAAAAGAGGAAAATGCAATTATCCAGGAGCCCTGTATAGTGTCTAATTTGATTTTCCTGGCTTGTTAGCTCAGCTGGTTGGAGCATGGTGTTAATGAAGTCAAGATTACAAGTTCAATTGCCATATGGGTGAGTTAGCATCACTCACTTCCATGGCTACTGACCAAATGAGTTCTATGGTCACAGAAGGAACTAGACAAGAGAGATGGATTAGAAAAAATCCATTACTCCATCTGTCAAAACAAGCTCAAAGCACTACTGTCAAGGGAAGGATTGCAGTATTTTCATTTTAATTGTAAATTAATTATTTAATACTAAGAAAATATTTACAAAATTCTGAGAATTGAAAATTGACACAGAAAGCTAGACTTTCTGAACTTTACAATTAGTGTCCTTTACCAAATCAGACAAAGGTTACTTGAAAATCCTTTTATAGTTGTTCTTTAACTGAGTTCTCAGACATCTAAGTTCTAATATGGCTGGGATCTTGGATTTCAGCTGAGGTAGATCATATATAGATCAGAGAGAAAAGTAAGAGAGAGAGAAATTGTTGTTAGGACTGAGCTGAAAAGAGAAGCAGAAATAAGAAAATAAAGGCTGGAACCACAACAGAGAAAGGACAAGCAATTGGTGTGTTATGTACTCAATCTGAAACAGACATTATATTCAGACACACCCACTCAATCTTAAGATTGGGCTCTAGTCTTTCTTACAGTTGTGATGCATTTTTAACTCCCTTGAAGATAAAGTCATAGACAAGTCCTGGCTCAAGCCAGTTATGTGTGTGTGTGTGCGCGTGCACGTGTGCGTGTGTGTGCATGTGAGTGCACTCAGTCACAGCTGTGTCTGACTCTTTGCAACCCCATGGACTGTAGCTTGCCAGGCTGCTCTGTCCACGGGATTCCCCAGGCAGGAATACTGGAGTGGGTTGCCATTTCCTTCTCCTGACCCAGGTATCAAATCTGCACCTCTTGAGTCGCCTGCACTGGTAAGTGGATTCTTTACTACTACGCCACCTGAGAAGCCCAAACGAGTGAGAGCTATACTTAACATGTTATAGGCATTCCATTATCCCAGGCAGACATGTCTGGAACTCTTTTATGATATTGAGAGAAAAGCGGTTGAATTACGTTGCCTTCCTTGGTAAAGCCTCATTGTAACACCCTCTCCAGTTGATAAAGAAAAATGGAACAGGACCATGAAAAAAATCACTTCTGTGGGAAGGAGTGGATTCTTTAAGAATCAAATCAAGTACACAACATTGTTTTAAATTCCCCACTTTCCCTTTAAATCCACAAATCTGGCTCCTCACCTCATCCTACCCTGCTTTATTCACAAGGCAAATGTGAATTATAGTCTTTCCATTCTTAAGAAACACAAAGCCTTTTGGGCAGGTTTTTGGGAAAACCCCAAGATGTAAGTTATATTCACAAAGCTGTGTAGTTTGCTTGAAGGTTCTGAGAACTCCTGAAGGTTGTTGTGGGAGGCAGGGAGCAAGCAAAGTCCTCTCTCCTTCCTCTCTCTCTTTCAGGATACATGCATTGGTCAACAACATTGGATGGAAAGTTACCGGACAGATAATTTTCTATTTGAAACCATATTAATAAAAACAAGTGATACCGCATTAGATATTTCTGGATGGTAATTTATTCTGAGTCATTTTCAAACTTTTTCAGACTCTGCCCTTTAAATTTTTTCTATTACAATAGCAGAGACAAAAGTCTTTCGAGTGGGAAGTGTGAGAAGGAAGGGACAGACAATTAACGAGTGGTCTGCTCGGTTACAGGAAAATTGCCTGAATAGCATTCTGTTATCTGGCGATAATAGGGACATTTATGTACGTCACATTTTCATTTTCAGCTCTGTGTTCATTTTAATGACTTTCATTTGAATACACAATCTTACCTTTTTCCTCTGAACATGCCTTGCTAATCAAAATGCTTGATTCATTAACATTACTAAGAGTTACAGCACTTTATTAATACACTAAATTTGAGCAACTACTTCTAGTACAGCAAATGCAAATACTAAGGCCAGCCGCAATGATATTTTAAGTTTTAGGAATGCTAGAGAAGAATTGTTAAACTGGACAAGCACCAACTACAGTTAGTAGTGATGTTCTCCTGCCCCCTGTTGGTTAGTTGCTTGAGCATCAAATTGAAGTTGTCATTCTGTGACCAGAGAAAACTGTTCATTACTTTTACTTGAATCAAGTATAGGTACAAACTAAAAGAAAACACATACACACACACACACACACACACACACACACACACACACACAGAATTTATCCCCTAGGTCTCACTCTTGAGTTTAAGCTAAAGTAAAAATAAGGGATTTTGAAAAGAGGGTAAATTTTGCAGTGGTTGTAAGGAAACTCCTACACCCACTTATGTTCAACTATAGGTGAGTGCTAACTAGGCACTAGGTATTTTTTCATGCAATGTTAACATTTCAGTTTAATGGACTTTTAAAACAGGTTGCCCTAAATTTGAACCAAGGGAGTTGTCTTAATTCTCATATTGAATCATATAAACACAGAAAAGTTATATTTTATCTTGAAAATGATATGGATTATAATTCTTACTGCATATAAAGATACAAAGAATGATTTATGTGAAGTATCTGCTAATCATACAGTAAATGTTAAGTAACTGTTAGTTTAATTTTTGTTTCTTAAGTAACTGCAATATAACATTACCTATACTCTCATTTTATAGATAGAAAAACAGGTTCAGAGAGAGAAAGAAAGCTACACATACTTAATAGTAATGTTGGAATTAAAACCAAGAATATTTGCTTCCACTATAAGCATTCATATTCTTGTGTTATAAACAGTGGAACTTTATTAGAACTCACTGCTATGTAATCAGGTCTATACAAGCTACTCTCTTGAATTATATCCTATAAAATTTAATAAGCTAATACAAGAAAAAAGTTGTGATCTTATTTTTTAAAATATTCTAGACAATATTTTAAAAGATTTAACTTGTGTTATGAAAAAATCACAGGCTAACTTCAAAAAAATGAATCAACAAAAATAGTACATTTCAATGATATCAAAGATTTGTCACTTGATGGCTATTTATGCTCTTTGTAGGTATATTATACTACCTCTTTGCTTTCTGCTACCATTTCTCCTAGTAAAAATATTAGCTACCAGAAAGGTCTAGTAGTTTTTCAGGCCTACTCAATAAAGTAATGAAAAGTAATTGTTACAAATTTTGACTACTACATATACACTACAAACAGATTGAAATGTTTTTATAGGTATAGAGGTGTAATTACTTGGTAGAACAGGCAATGTTCTCAACATCATTAAGATAGCTAAAATAATTTGATTATAAAAATAGCTGCAATTCATATTATACCCAGAAATTACCTGTATCATGTTAGAAATTAGTCAAACTTTTAAAATAATGTTAGAAATACATGTGAGTTTGTCTACCAGTGTTTTAAGTCACAAATTATTTAAAATGGCTTGAGTTATGCCCATAATTAGAATTATGTCCCAATTCTAATTTTTACAATGTAGAGAATCCACATTAGAGAGCAAATTAAATACATACTCATTTCCATTTCAGGATAATGTGGAAGAACTTAACTTATATATCTGCCCATTCACAGTCATTTCCTAGTTAGATCATAAATCAAAGTTAATTAGGCCAAGGCATCATTTTTTTGATGGGTCTGGAATTTGCACATATATATTTAATAAGGAATAATTTTAGGTCATTGTCTTTATCAGCAAAGATGTGCGCCATTATAATTGCATTAATCTTTGTGGAAAGCGTTAAGCTAAGGTTATACAAGTCAATTAAGCTTTTGCAAATAAGATAAACTAGAACAAATAATTATGTACTGGAACTCCAATGGTGTGTTGTGGGACAGTGATACATTGAAGGCATTCTTTTCAATCCATTAATTTATTCATTCATTCACTCAAAAAAGTTTATTGACTTTCCATTTTGTATACCAAAGGGATAATTAGGTTCAAGCTTAATTAACCACATGTTACCTAGCAAATATACAAGAAACCACCTTAACATTCTCAAGTCTCCCTTATCTGTAAAACAAAGATAAGAATATCAACTTCACAAAATTGCTGTCAAATTCCAAATGCAGTATAAGTGCAGTTCTTGGGGTTTAATATTGCTGCAATAAATATTATCTTGATCTGATCTTGAACTTCTTTTTCTGAAGTAGGCAAGTCATTTCATTTCCCTATAAAGGTTTCTTGATCTATAAATTGTTGGACAAGCATAGCATGAGGTCCTTTTTGAATCTAACCTTCTGTGATCCCTACTGCAGTTTCACCCTTCCTAAATGTCAGGATTAGACATTGAGCTACTTCTGCAATGGATCTTTTCAAATGAAATGATGTCAACTTTATTCTATAATTTGAACTAAGTTATACTGACTGTCTGAGAAGGCAATGGCAACCCACTCCAGTACTCTTGCCTGGAAAATCCCATGGATGGAGGAGCCTGGTAGGCTGCAGTCCATGGGGTCGCTAAGAGTTAGATACGACTGACTTCACTTTCACTTTTCACTTTCATGCATTGGAGAAGGAAATGGCAACCCTCTCCAGTGTTCTTGCCTGGAGAATCCCAGGGATGGGGGAGCTTGGTGGGCTGCCGTCTATGAGGTCACACAGAGTCGGACACGACTGAAGCGACTTAGGAGCAGCAGCAGCAGCATACTGACTGTAGAAACTTAGTGCTTTATAAAAATATTCAGACAAAGTTTTAGTGTCAATTGGACTATTTTGTTCTATCTAGGAAAATTTTCAATGTGTGTGTCTTAAAACATTTCTTAGTAACACATAAACAATACAAAAGAATAAAATGTAAATTAGAAGTAGAGAATGTTTCTTAAAAATGCTTCCATCATGTAGTTATCCCACAATAAGTTTTTGTTGATGCCTGAATCTGGCCCAAACATATCGCATAAGAAACAAAACTATGAAAGTAAGAAATAACATCACACCTTTGAGATATTTCACTCAGAAACTGTTTCTGTAAATAGCTGATCCCTGGGTAATGTATTTTCCTGTACAAAGAGCTATATTTTGTCTATAGTTTTCCCTGACATATAGCAGTTGCTGCTGCTAAGTCGCTTCAGTCGTGTCCGACTCTGCGTGACCCCATAGACGGCAGCCCACCAGGCTCCCCGTCCCTGGGATTCTCCAGGCAAGAACATTGAAGTGGGTTGCCATTTCCTTCTCCAATGCATGAAAGGGAAAAGTGAAAGTTAAGTTGCTCAGTCGTATCCGACTCTTAGTGACTCATGGATTGCAGCCTACCAGGCTCCTTCATCCATTGGATTTTCCAGGCAAGAGTACTGGAGTGGGGTGCCATTGCCTTCTCCCTTAGAATACTAATAATTGTGGAAATATTAAGAAAATGAAAAGATTGTTAAACAAGCTTTTAAAGATTGTTGAAGCCTTAATTGTGGCAGTCTTTAGGTTGCTTTCAAGAACTTCATGGGTAGTTTTAACAGCAATTTCTTTCCACTTCTCAGAACTTTTTAAGTCAAGTTGCACAAAATTTGTCAAGTTCATACATTTGTTGAATTTGAAAGTCCTCCCAAATTCTTAGGAAACAATCTTTAAAACCGACTCACTGAAGGTCAGCTGGAGCAAGAAGTTCAGTTCAGTTCAGTTCAGTCGCTCAGTTGTGTCCGACTCTTTGCGACCCCATGAATCACAGCACGCCAGGCCTCCCTGTCCATCACCAGCTCCCGGAGTTCACTCAGACTCACGTCCATCGAGTCAGTGATGCCATTCAGCCATCTCATCCTCTGTCGTCCCCTTCTCCTCCTGCCCCCAAGAAGTACCTTAAATGCTAGTTCTGTTAGTCCAACCCACACTGTTGTGACACAGTGACTTTGATAGACTGACAGCAGGAATGAGGGAAGAGAGAAAAAAAAACACAAAAACAACAAATTCTTTTTTAAAAATCTTTTCCTCAGTTTTTCCTCAGTAAATTTGCCTCTTTGACTCCCTCATGTTTGCCATATGCTCAAAACAAAAACAAAACATAGCAAACCAGCCATTAGAGAGAGAAAACATCACAGAATCCATGTATAAATCCCTTCAACCAATAATTAGGAGGCACAGACTGCATGAGCCTCAAAAGGGGTAATAGGAAAACAAATGAGGTGTTACTTTGAGAGATTAGGATTATCAGTCAACATCAATGTTATCTTATAGATGTCAGCCTAAATAATAGATGTTATTTTGGTGATGATAATGAATCTTCAATATTCCTTCTGTAAAAATTCCATTGCAAAGATTAATTGAATTTGAATGATGCCGTCTTCACCATTTAAAATTTGAACCTTGGAATATATCCTGCGTAAAGTCAATGAGTGTAAAATTGAAATGCCCTATTTTTGTGCTTGGAGGTGGCGATTAATTGCAAGAAGCAAGAAGATGGAGAAAGTAGTGATGTTGGGATCATGTGGGGATTGCACACGTGCACACACACAAATATGCAGGTATCCTAGAGACTTTGGAAATCACTACCATAGTAATCTGCTATCTATCCCTTAGGTATGTCAGAATAGAAAATACACTGAGAGTCATAGGTCCTGGTTATGTTTCCAAAATGTATTTTATTTCAAAAGCTAATATGTGCATGTGTGTGTGTGTGTGTGTGTGTGTGTGTGTGTTTAGCAATAATATCTAAATGAATCTGCCGGAAGCCTGTACAGGTAAAAATAATAAAATAGCTAGAATTTAGAGTACCTACTTTTAGCCTGGCACTTTCCTGAGTAATTTACTTAGCTTTATGTACAAATATCTTATGTAATATTCTCTAGAAGGAGAAAGGTCATAGGATAAAGTCGCTTCATTGGGTGGCAAAAAGGAGTCAGAGAATTAGCCTAGTTTGCTCATGCTTACATACCTTGTAAATATCAGAGCAAGAATTAAGACCCAGATATGCTTAACATCCCCTGGAGGAAGGCATGGCAACCTACTCCAGTATTCTTGCCTGGAGAAGCCCATGGATAGAGGAGCCTAGGAGGCTCCAGTCCATGGGGTCAGAAAGAGCTGGACATGAGAGAGACTAAGCACGGCATGGCACAGCGTGCTCAGCATCAATGTCTACACTCTCAGCAGTGTACCTCGGAGTTCTTCCTGTCCTAGGATATGTTTGTCAGTTTGACTCAAAGATGTGCTCAGAATGGGGCTTCAACATTCTTTTAACACAGTGTATAGAAACATAGTCTCACTGATTTCTTTTCCTTACTTTGAATCTTTTCCAATGAATTAGAACTTTAGTTACTTTCACATATGATTTCTCCCAATTCCCGAATAATTTTAGCATGTGCCCTATCTTGTAATAAACCACAGTAGTATTGAAAGACAGGCATCCCTCATTGACAAGGTGTTATAAGAAAATATTCCCTAACTTGGAATTGCTTTACTGTAGGCTTTCAATAATTTCAGTTTCATCTTTTCCAAAATGAATTTCCTTATACATTTAAATAGTAAGTTTCAGAGATATTGAGTAAGTTAACTTCTCAAGTTCCATGATGTGATTTCAATGTATGCAAGGCAAAAATCTAAATAGAAGTGTTATAAAATTTTAAAAAATAGTAATAAGACAGACAGATAAAAATTCATGCTAGTAATAGACTGGTGTTTCTAAACTCTAAAAGGAAAATGACTTGTCTCTGAAAACTTTTGTTTTTTGTTTTGTTTTGTTTTTCTAGCAGACATACTTTAGCCACGAAATCTCAACTCTATATTTAACTACAAAGTTCTTTTGACATACATCAAGTTCAAAGAGAATAATCCGTGCCTGGCACAGCAGATTTGAAAACATCCCAATATGATATTAAATGATAATGATCAAATTCTGAAAGCATAGTCAACCTAAATAACCACATGAATTATATCTAGTTGCCTTTTTAAAGTATGATATGCAGTATGCTCTTTCTACCTGGCCCTCTACCCATCTACCAAATTGCATTTGGCTAACTGAAAGAAAAATAAAAAATTGTGTCTACCAGCTTTATAATTGAAGAGTTATTTTCTTGGTGTTTAGCATTTAAATTCTAACAATCTTCAACTAGAATTATATTAAACCCAATCAGACTGAAGAATAAAACATATTTATAAATTTTTTTAAAGTTAGGATAGAGAACTGGAATGCAATGATTATGTAATGACAGAAATATACTAAAACAAGTTCCTGACAAAAACAGTTAAATTCTCTGAGAGAAAGGCTTTTAATTGTGCTCATGGTCTTCCTAAATACAGAAAGCTTTCTGAAAAGAAAAGGGAGCAGCAGTTTCCTTTTCAATACTAGCTTAGTTTATTTTTTCTAGCTACAAAATTAATAATGAGTTTTTATTTAGGAAATGAAGCCAGCATTAAGCACATAAAGAGCTTCCCAGGTGGCACAAGTACTAAAGAACTCGCCTGCCAATGCAGGAGACATAAGAGATGCTGGTTCAATCCCTGGGTCAGGAAGATCCCCTGGAGGAGGGCATGTCAACCCACTCCAGTATTCTTGCTTGGAGAATCCAGTGGACAGAGGAGCACGGCAGGCCACAGTCCACGGGGTCTCAAAGAGTTGGACATGACTGAAGTGACTTAGCACACACGCAAAGTACATAAAATATTCTGGAACTAGTTATATTTTTGGTGGTTGCACAACATTGTGATATACTGATGTACTAATTGCCACTGAATTATTCATTATAAATAGGTAATTTTATTATATGGGAATTTAACCTTGATTTTTTAAGTGCATAAAATAAATATGATATTTTCATTTGAAATGATGAGATAGTTATATAAATATTATCTAATGTTGAGTTCAAAAGTTCAGGGCTGTGTACCTCATAATTATATCTCTTATGCATCAACCAGGTTCTACCCCCACGCCCTTCAGTCTCTCTTGCTAGCAGAGTTTAGTTAGGATTCCATGTATACATAAGATGTTCCCTTGAGTCCAGGGTGAGAGGAGGAGGGACATGGCTGACATCATTCAACAGGGGACATTCCCCTTAGTAATGAGTGGGGAGACAAGTCTGCTTATTGGCTTCCAGAAAACACTGTCCTCCCTAGTAAAAAGAGACAAATGAAAAGGAATGCCTTTCTATTCCTTGCTATATACTGTGATGTCTGTTTGTGAAACGAGGAACTGCTTTAATCATCTTGTGGCTATGAGGGGAGATATCAAAATAAGCTTAACATAGCTCCATGTTACAGGCATCATTGTGCTGCTCACAGACGACTGGAGAATGCCACGTCTAGACTTTTGTTATGTGAACCAACAAATTTTCCTCAATGCCAAAAGCATTTTAAATTGTGTATTTTATTGCTTGTAGCTGAAAGCAACCTACTTATAGTATGATCAGTATGATTCCGAAATGTCCCATTTTTGTGGGGAATAGTATGGTATGTAAATTATATAATTAACATATAGTTTTATGTGTTTAAAATAATAAATACAAATATAAATGTATGTCTATAATTTCTTACAGGTCACATACAAATGGGTAATCTGCTTCTTCTAGGAAAAGAGAAGGTATGAGGAAAGCAGCAGTATCTTTTACTTTAATGAGTTCCTGTTGGAATTTGTTTTACAACAAATGTATATTATTTATCTGAATTTAATAATAGATGAAAAAGCAAAAAGTAAATGTCAACTACCCATTCACTCACAGAAGAAAATATCATCTCCTTTTGGGGGAGAAATTATATTTTATATCATATGCAATATATGCTATTGTACTATTTTTTTTTTTTTTCAAAAATTTTGTTTATATCCTGCATCAGTCAAGACTTACTTGGTCAAAAATTTTCTTAAAAGGCTTTGGTCAGCATGAAGAGTGTCTTGGTTAAAGTAACCAACCAAGAAGGGTAGGATTAGAGTCTACTGTGTGGAAGACTGAAACCAGTGATGTATATGCTATAGTGTGTCTCATTGTAGCTTCTCTGCTAATTGAGGCTGGCCCATCTGTGCAGAAAGGTCACAGGAGATTCTGACTCATGCCAAATTCTCACAACTCCACAGTCAGGCAAGTAAAGACTTTCTTTGCAACCGGCACCAAGTTGAAAATATCCTGTCAGCTTGGTTGGCGGGCCCCTCCCTTTGACTAATCACTGTGACAGGGAGTAAAGCAGAATGATTGCCCTCAGCTGAGTATTAAGCTTTCTTATACCCAGGTGCATCCGACAGACCAGGCTCCCCGGAGCAGCTCTGTGAGCCAGAGATTGCCTTCATTCCTGTTCACAGCACATCCTCTGTCCCAGGCACTGACAGTTCTTCTGCACTTTCCACCTGTTCTATGAACCTTAACGACCTTGTCTGTCAGAATGCAGCATCACAGGGGTAAAGGAGGGGCTGAGTACAGAGCCTGTGATGGTCTCCAGGTAGGACTTGCAAAACTTAAATTGCCAACATTTTACTTAAATGTACCGGTATATTAGTGTATTTGTTTGCCAAAGCTGTCAACACAAAGTGCCATAGACTGTATGGCTTAACAACAGAAATTTACCTTCCCATGGTTCTAGAAGGGAAGACTGAGATTAAGGTGACAGGTGACTGCAGGATCGGTTTCTCTTGAGGACTATGAAGGTAAAATAAATCTATTCTAGGCCTCTCACTCTGGACTGATCTTCTGTCTGTATCCTCACATCATCTCCCCTCTGTGTTTGCATCCAAATTTCCTCATCTTATAAGGACAACAGTCATATTGCTTTAAAGTGTCCCACTTATGACCTTTAAATTAAAATGATTACCTCTATAAAGATCCTGTCTCCAAGGAAAGTCTTATTTTGAGGTCCTGGTGCTCAATGTACTATTTCAGGGGCAGGGGGGATGGGGTGGGCAGAATTCAATTCATAACAGTAAATAAGGAGAATAATCTCATGGACTGTGCATGCGTGCTCAGTCACTTCAGTGAAGGCTGACTCTTCGAAAGCCCCTGAACTGTAGCCTACCAGTCTCCTTAGTCCATGGGATTCCCAAGAATACTGGAGTGGGTTGACATTTCCTTCTCCAGAGGATCTTCCTCATCCAGGGATCGAACCCTCATCTCTTACATCTCCTGCATTGCAAGCAGATTCTTTACCACTACCAAGGGATTGTGCACCAGCCCAAAAAATCATACCCAAAGTGATGCTTAATAATTTGAGAATTAAGGAAGCAGAAAGAAAAGACATGATTGAATGCTTGTTTGAGTAACTTGTGGTGACCCAGGTACTATGAGGACTTATTTTCCTACATCTGGTGGTTAATAATTCTAAAAAAAAAAAAAAAAAATGGTTACCTTAAGTTTAATGTAGATGATAAACTCAAGGTTTCAAAATGTAAAATAATTTGTCAAAATGACAAAGATTAGTGACAAAGATGGGATTTGAATAATGACTGTCTTTTAAATCATCATCATCATCCCATCTCATCATCATATTTGAATCACACATTACAGTTTGTGAAGTCATGCAATCTACATTTTCTCATTTGAACCACATAACGAAAGATATGGGAAGATTAGGTTTGGCAGAGGAAGTGTTCAACTCAGGACTGACTTCAAGCCTGATACATATTAAGGCAGAGGGAATTGTGGTTATTGTTGAGTTATTTACTACTTTCTCTCATAACCTATTCTGTTCAGCTCAGTTCAGTTCAGTCGCTCAATCGTGTCCAACTCTTTGTGACCCCATGAAATGCAGCACACCAGGCCTCCCTGTCCATCACCAACTCCCGGAGTTCACTCAAACTCATGTCCGTCAAGTTGGTGATGCAATCCAGCCATCTCATCCTCTGCCATCCCCTTCTCCTCCTGCCCCCAATCCCTCCCAGCATCAGTCTTTTCCAATGAGTCAACTCTTCGCATGAGGTATGCAAAGCACTGGAGTTTCAGCTTTAGCATCACTCCTTCCAAAGAACACCCAGTACTGATCTCCTTCAGAATAGACTGGTTGGATCTCCTTTCAGTCCAAGGGACTCTCAAGAGTCTTCTCCAACACCACAGTGCAAAAGCATTAATTCTTCAGCACTCAGCTTTCTTCACAGTCCAACTCTCACATCCATACATGACCACTGGAAAAACCATAGCCTTGATTAGATGGACCTTTGTTGGCAAAGTAATATCCTGATTTTGAATGTGCTATCTAGGTTGGTCATAACTTTCCTTCCAAGGAGTAAACGTCTTTTAATTTCATGGCTGCAGTCACCATCTGCAGTGATTTTGGAGCCTCCAAAAATAAAGTCTGACACTATTTCCACTGTTTCCCCATCTCTTTCCCATGAAGTGATGGGACCAGATGCCATGATCTTCGTTTTCTGAATGTTGAGTTTTAAGCCAAATTTTTCACTCTCTATCTTCACTTACATCAAGAGGCTTTTTAGTTCCTCTTCATTTTCTGCCATAAGGGTGGTGTCATCTGCATATCTGAGGTTATTGATATTTCTCTGGCGATTTTGATTCCAGCTTGTGTTTCTTCCAGTCCAGTGTTTCTCATGATGTACTCTGCATAGAAGTTAAATAAGCAAGATGACAATAGACAGCCTTGATGTACTCTTTTTACTATTTGGAACCAGTCTGTTGTTCCGTGTCCAGTTTTAACTGTTGCTTCCTGACTTGCATATAGGTTTCTCAAGAGGCAGCTCAGGTCGTCTGGTATGCCCATCTCTTTCAGAATTTTCCATAGTTTATTGGGATCCACACAGTCAAATGCCTTGGCATAGTCAATAAAGTAGAAATAGATTTTTTTTCTGAGACTCTCTTGCTTTTTCAATGATCCAGCGAATGTTGGCAATTTGATCTCTGGTTCCTCTGCCTTTTCTAAAACCAGCTTGAACATCTGGAAGTTCATGGTTCACGTATTGCTGAAGCTTCCCTCATAAGTAAAGAATCTGCCTGCAATGCAGGAGACTCAGTTTTGATCCCTGAGTCGAGAAGATCCCATGGAGAAGGAAATGGCAACCCACCCTACTATTCTTGCCTGGAGAATCCCATAGACAGAGGAGCCTGGCAGGCTACAGTCCATGGGGTCACAAGAATCGGACATGACTTAGCGAACAAACCACTACCTCAGAATCATTTATTCTAGAATCATTTATTCTGTAGTCTTCTTATCCAAATGATCTCAATGGTTCTTCTGATAACAGGTTCCATAGTATTTGGTGGTGGTGGTGGTGGTAGTTTAGTTGATTAATTGTGTCTGACTCTTTGCCACCCCTTGCACTGTAGCCCTCCGTGCTACTCCGTCCATGGAATTTTCCTGGCAAGAATATTGAAGTGGGTTGACATTTCCTCTCCAGGTGATCTTCCTGACCCAAGGACTGAACTCAAGTCTCCTGCTTGCCAGGCAGATTCTTTACCACTGAGTCACCTGAGAAGGCTTATCGTATTTGGAAGTGAGCAAAGTACTCAAGCTACTCATAACAAAGAAAGTTTACTTTTAAAATAAGCAGCATATAAACCTCATATTTCTTCTTAAGTAAAAGAAGTCATATGTACACAGATAATGAGATTTTTTAAGAATTAGAACAGTAACTACATTGGGTATACCTAGAGATGACTTGAGCTTCCCAGGTGGCTCAGGAAGTAAATACACCTGCAATGCAGTAGACACAAGTTCGATTCCTGAGTCAGGAAGATTCCTTGTAGAAGGTCATGGCTACCCACTCCAGTATTCTTACCTGCAAAATCCCATGGGCAGAGGAGACTGGTGGGCTACCATCCATAGGGTCACAAAGATTTCAAACATGACCGAAGCAACAGAGTACACATGCACACAGATAACTCAGTGAAGAAGCTCTGAACTTGAAAAGGTTTTTCAGTAGAAATCTTTGGAGAAATGCGTGTTCATTCTTAGCTGAAATGATGAGGTAATCAGATATATCCAATTTTTAATCATACGGCATCGTCTTCTTCAGTTTCACATCAGTGTCCCCTGTTCCATTCAGAAATTACTTTAGCTATATATATTAGTGATCTAACACAAAATGTTACATTAGGAAAAATGTGGAAAATTGGCAAAAATAATTACATTTCTCATTTTCCTCTTTTGAACCATGTTTCATTTTTATATGATAATTCTAATTAGCTGAGGAACAATCAAAAAATACTGATTCTGTTAGCACAAGTCCCAGTTTTTCTGATAAAACAGATAGGGATGTTTAGTAGTGAAAGGGGCTGGGATGTGCATTCCTAAAATGTCTTTCTGGGTCACTCTTATGAGAGGAAGGCTTGGAAACACTTTTGTAGACCATCTATATTCGCTGTGGCAAATAATTTTTAGAATCATTGCCGGGGTGATTTAGAATCAAAGAAACATTCTGTTCCTATACGCAAAATCACATTTGGTGAGACTGACATTTCTAGGTCTCTGCCAACCATAACATCACAAGAGTGGATTATACTTAAAACCATCATCAGATTGGATTTTGGAAGCATTTTTTTTCTAACCGTGCTATCCCTGACCACTTGTAGCAACTATGATTTTAAGAAATCATATAGACTTCTTAGAGTTTTACATTTTTCATTTGTAAAGTGGACAATAATAATAACAATCACATTGATAAAACAAAAAACCTGTGTAAGAATTCTGCAGGTTGTGAATCAATATAAATATAAGATAGCATATATCCTTAATTTCTTTTTTTTTTTTTTTGTGAATTACCTGACTATTATTCAAAAAGCAGAATCCATCTCCCCTCAAAAGCTTTTGTAAAGCTCCCCAGTCAGAAAAAAACTGTCCCTTCTCTCACAGTACTTGGCTAAATTCTCTACTCAAGTACTTCCTATTTTATGTCAAAACTACTTGTGTATGTTAGTCAGCCTCATTAGGTTTAAAGCATCTGAGAATGAATACCTTCTTCCTTATCATTTTGGTGCTCCTTGATGTCTACACAGGGCTTTCTATATAGTATGTGTGCATGCTCAGTTGTTCAGTCTTGTCTGATTCTTTGTGATCTCAAGGATTGTAGCCCCCCAAGCACCTCTGTCCATGGACTTCTTCAGGCAAGAATACTAGAGTGGGTTGCCATTCCCTTCTCCAGGAATCTTCCTGACCCAGGGATCAAACCTGGGTCTCCTGCATTGCAGGCAGATTCTTTACAGTCTGAGCCACCAGGGAACCCAAAAGTAAATTCTCAGCAAATATATTTATAACTGCT
The DNA here is from genome assembly GCA_006408695.1 of Aepyceros melampus. Taxonomy (NCBI): domain Eukaryota; kingdom Metazoa; phylum Chordata; class Mammalia; order Artiodactyla; family Bovidae; genus Aepyceros; species Aepyceros melampus. Next base: position 271,285 of record SJXQ01010247.1, on the reverse strand, counting down.
TTGATGAGGACTTCAGGCTGATAGACCCATGAAAAAACCAACTCTCCATTTTTTTATTACAAAGCTATCTGAGAATACCAGTGGAATACTGTTGGTCTTTCACCTAGTGGAACCAACAATAAACATTCTGAATCTATTCCTTTTGCTATGTCTGAGCCTTCTGAGTTGTACAGGACTCTAAGGGGAAAAAAAATCCATATTCATGAGGTTCTTGCAGGACTGCTATTATAACCCACTATAGCAATTTGGTAGGTAATATTTTTGAACCAAATTTTACAAGTTTGTTTATTATATTTAAGAAATAATGCCAAACTGTTAAGCTGCTTATGTACTCATTCTTAATTTCTCATATTTTTAAATGATCCCAAATTCATGATCCAGAAACAATAAATTTTTTAATATTAATTATTTTAACTTTTTGCAAAATTTAAATCTTTTAAATTATAAATAGATTTGTTATTGTTTGTTACCAAAATCTAGAACTTTCATTTTAAATTTGAAGTTCTATAGCATCAGGGACATTCACAAAGATAGATTTTTACTTCTTATTTCTGCTTGCTAAATTTTATCTACTTGATCATTTTTGCAGTAATCAGTTCAGTTCAGTCACTCAGTTGTGTCTGACTCTTGGCCACCCCATAGACTGCAGAACGCCAGGCTTCCCTGTCCATCACCAACTCTCAGAGCTTACTTAAACTCATGTCCATCACGTCGGTGATGTCATCCAACCATCTCATCCTCTGTCATCCCCTTCTCCTCCCACCTTCAATCTTTCCCAGCATGAGGCTCTTTTCCAGTGAGTCGGTTCTTTGCATCAGGTGGCCAGAGTACTGGAATTTCAGCTTCAGCATCAGTCCTTAAAATGAACATTCAGGACTGATTTCCTTTAGGATGGACTGGTTGGATCTCCTTGTAGTCCAAGGGACTCTCAAGAGTGTTCTCCAACACCACAGTTCAAAAGCATCAGTTCTTCTCTCAGCTTTCTTTATAGTCCAACTCTCACATCCATATATGACTATTCACATCCGTACATGACTACTGTAAGTAACAATACTTACAACCTATGATCACACAAACATTCCAGAGCTCATCCCAACAAAAATTACAAATAGCCTAGAACATGGAAGGTCAAAAAGGAAAATTATAATAAATTCAAGTTACAGAATTTTGACATAGATCCTGTTTCACTGAGCAGTTTAGGTACAATCCAAAGACTAAAATGAACACTTCAGTCACTATCATTATCAGATCAATACTCTTGTAAGAAAAAAATATACTCTTATCTATAATGGACATGGCTGGTTCTTCTTCCCAGTTTGCATGTAAATGATTAAACTGGTACACACCCTAGCTGTTACAAACAAATGACTTGTTGGACTTAGGGCTAGGATGCAGAAATTAAGAAAGAGAACACTTCAAATGCATTCAGCAGTTGGAAGAGCCAGAATAAATTACAAATGGGGAAAACATGGGATCTAAGAACCATGTCAAAGGTAAATAAAGAGTTAACAATACTTACAACCTATGATCACACAAACATTCCAGAGCTCATCCCAACAAAAATTACAAATAGCCTAGAACATGGAAGGTCAAAAAGGAAAATTATAATAAATTCAAGTTACAGAATTTTGACATAGATCCTGTTTCACTGAGCAGTTTAGGTACAATCCAAAGACTAAAATGAACACTTCAGTCACTATCATTATCAGATCAATACTCTTGTAAGAAAAAAATATACTCTTATCTATAATGGACATGGCTGGTTCTTCTTCCCAGTTTGCATGTAAATGATTAAACTGGTACACACCCTAGCTGTTACAAACAAATGACTTGTTGGACTTAGGGCTAGGATGCAGAAATTAAGAAAGAGAACACTTCAAATGCATTCAGCAGTTGGAAGAGCCAGAATAAATTACAAATGGGGAAAACATGGGATCTAAGAACCATGTCAAAGGTAAATAAAGAGAATCACTGAGAACACAAAAGGAAAACCCAAGATGACAACTTTGCTGCAGATGAGGCAGTACTAGGTCAGATAAGCAAAGAAAACCTTCTGGGATATCACAGGGGAAAAGAAGGTTAAGACTGATAGATTATGAGACAAGTTCAGCTTTGTGGAAATCTAGCACAAGAACAATGCCATGCAAAGGAAATAAAAGTGCCTGCTAATTCTGAAAATAATATATAAAATCTTGAGGAGAGGAAGTAAATCCATAGACTACTGCTTGACACAGAAATAAAACCAAAACAAAGTAAAACAAAAGCTATGTCTTCTTGATGATGAAAACCTGGTGCCACAGAATTAACCAAAAGTGAGTTATAGCTGAATACCAACTACGGAAGGAGAGGACATACGTTGGGAGGCGATGGATGATAGAAAAGCCCTAAATTCTAATTTCTAAATGGTTGAAATATGATGGGAAATTTCTAAAAGTGAAAAATTAAGAAAAGCACAATCATCTAAAGACTAATAACGTAAGTAAATAAGGAATAAATCCAAGACTTGTAAATGATTGTCAGTAGAAATTGATCTAGGAGGGAACCATAATTTTTCTTTCTATGGACTGCTCTTTCCTTTTTAGCACTCAATATAGCTTAAAAATTAATAAAATTTAAATGTAAACAAGCTTAACAAAATTACCCAAGACACAGAGGCATTCAACTCATTCATCCCTAGACATCTGCCCTCACAGGGTTCATGGTGTACATAATCGAATGCTATCCGTTCAGTTCAGTTCAGTTGCTCAGTCGTATCCAACTCTGTTCGACCCCATGAATCGCAGCATGCTGGGCCTCCCTGTCCATCACCAACTCCCGGAGTTCACTCAAACTCATGTCCATCTAGTCGGTGTGCCATGCAGCCATCTCATCCTCTGTCATCCCCTTCTCCTCCTGCCCCCAATCCCTCCCAGCATCAGCGTCTTTTCCATGAGTCAACTCTTTGCATGAGGTGGCTAAAGTACTGGAGTTTCAGCTTTAGCATCATTCCTTCCAAAGAAATCCCAGGGTGGATCTCCTTCAGAATGGACTGGTTGGATCTCCTTGCATTCCAAGGGACTCTCAAGAGTCTTCTCCAACACCACAGTTCAAAAGCATTAATTCTTCAGTGCTCAACTTTCTTCACAGTCCAACTCTCAAATCCATACATGACTACTGGAAAAACCATAGCCTTGACTAGACAGACCTTAGTCGGCAAAGTAATGTCTCTGCTTTTGAATATGCTATCTAGGTTGGTCATAACTTTTCTTCCAAGGAGTAAGCATCTTTTAATTTCATGGCTGCAGTCACCATCTGCAGTGATTTTAGATGCAGTGACTTTGTGTGTATCCCAATAAACTGTGGAAAATTCTAAAAGAGATGGAAATATCAGACCACCTGACCTGTCTCTTGAGAAACCTATATGCAGATCAGGAAGCAACAGTTAGAACTGGACATGGAACAACAGACTGGTTCCAAATAGGAAAAGGAGTACCTCAAGGCTGTCTATTGTCACACTGCTTATTTAACTTCTATACAGAGTACATCATGAGAAACACTGGGCTGGAGGAAGCACAAGCTGGAACCAAGATTGCCGGGAGAAATATCAATAACCTCAGATATGCAGATGACACCACTGTTATGGCAGAAAGTGAAGAGGAACTAAAAAGCCTCTTAATGAAAGTGAAAGAGGAAAGTGAAAAAGTTGGTAAAGCTCAACATTCAGAAAACAAAGATCATGGCATCTGATCCCATCCCTTCATGGGAAATAGATGGGGAAACAGAGGAAACAGTGTCAGACTTTATTTTTCTGGGCTCCAAAATCACTGCAGATGGTGACTACAGCCATGAATGCTATCAATACAGCCCCTAAACTTACCACCAGCATCTAAAAAGAGATATCTGTTCAGACCATCAGCATCTGTGAATTTGGAGAACCTGTTTAAAAGAAACCATTAGAAATTAGGCATGACAGAGAAATTAGTTATCTAAGTTATCTCTTTCATAATTTGACACTTGAATGAGGGTAATTCACCAGACCCTTCTCCAAAGGTAAGTTTTCCCCCATTTTCCCGATGGTCTGAAGAGATAACTGATTTGCCTAAAACCACAGAGCTTAGAAAGAAAAGTGTCAAGAAGTTCAACTAAGATCTGGTACCAAGTTCCTGCTTTTCCTGAACAAGTATTCTTTCCCTATGAGACAGCAGAGCTCTTTCAGTGTCACTGAGGTCTCCAATGGTGAGCCACTGACACCTGGGATAAAAACCCAAGTACTTGTAGAGCTTTACAAAGTGATGTTTCCTCACATTAACCTTCAGAATGTGATAAGGAAGGCACTGTGTGCGCAAATTCGCTTCAGCTGTGTCTGATTCTGTGATCCTGTGGATTATAGCTGGCAAGGCTTCTCTGTCCATGGGATTCTCCAGACAAGAACAATGGAATGGGTTGCCATATCTTCCTGCAGGGAATCTTCCTGACCCAGGGATTGAACCCACTTCTCTTAGGTCTTTTGCATTAGGAGATGGGTTCTTTACCTCTAGCGCCCCTGGGAAGCCGGAAGGAAGGTGTTATTACTTTCTAAAAGAGGAAGCTGAGAAGGCTACCCAAGTTCTTACTTGGCTAGTAGCTGCTGCTGATGCTGCTGCTGCTAAGTCGCTTCAGTCATGTCCGACTCTGTGTGACCTCGTGGACAGCAGCCCACCAGGCTCCCCCATCCCTGAGATTCTCCAGGCAAGAACACTGGAGTGGGTTGCCATTTCCTTCTCCAATGCATGAAAGTGAAAAGTGAAATTGAAGTGGCTCAGTCTTGTTCGACTCTTCTCGACCCCCATGGACCACAGCCTACCAGACTCCTCCGCCCATGGGATTTTCCAGGCAAGAGCACTGGAGTGGGCTGCCATCACCTTCTCCGACTTGGCTAGAAGAGGGAGAATCAAAACTGGTACAGATGTTATCCAGCTCCAGGACTGCTCTTATTGACAAATCACACCCAGTGTGAAAAAAAGCCCTATGACCCTAAACTGAAGGGAACACAACTTCCCCACATAGAGCAATGGTTTGTGATTACTGTATTAGAAAAGTGCATTTGTTTCAAAGTTGTTTTTCCTTTTAAAGACACTGTGATGCTGATTCTTATTTTAAATTTTTGTGTTTATTTATTTATTTTGGCTGCACTGGGTCTTGGTTGCTGTGCGGCTCTTTTCTATTTGCAGCGAGTGGGGGCTACTCTCTAGTTTTGGTACACAATCTTCTCTTTGCTGAGGCTTCCCTTGGGGAACACAAGCTCTGGGTCCACAAACTTCAGTAGATGCAATGCCTAGACTCAGTAGTTGCAGCTCCTGGGCTCTAGAGCACAGGGTCAGTAACTGGGGCTCACAGGCTTACTTTCTCTGCAGCATGTGTGACCATCTCAGATCAGAGATCATCTCCTTCATTGGCAGGCAGATTCTTTACCACTGAGCCAGCAGGAAGCCATCCGAAGTTTTAGTCTCAGCATTTTGCTTTGCCTTCCCTTGTCATAAGGTCACTTTCAAATTCCAATAAGGTAAATTTGGCACTTATCTCTTAAACACTTTCTTTTTTACAGCACAATACATTGAACCATTCTCGCTTTCGGGCTAGGCAGCAATGTGAGAAATTAGATAGAACATAGAGCGGGGAAAGTACCCAGCCATGGGACTTGGGGGTCTTGCAGTGGGGAATCTACTCACCAATCATCACAACAGCCTCCCACATATTTGTAAAGCATTTTCCTGTATTTACCAAAGTGTTAATTAAACTTTTGTAATAGGTGCTAGGTAGACAAAGACAGGATTCCTGCCCTTGAGAGCTCATAAAAGAATCTAAACAGATCAAGGTACTGTCCAATGCAACCAGTGCTGTGACTAAGACTCAGGCTATGGGGCTCAGGGACTTGCCTGGTGGTCCAGTGGTTAAAACTCTGCACTTCCACTCCAGTGGCATGGGTTCAATCCCTGGTCTGGGAACTAAGAACCCACATTCTGTGCATGTGGTGTGTCCAAGAAAAATTAAACCAAGATTGAAAAAAGATTGTGGGGCACAGGGGAATTATCCTACATCTCAAGGGTCTGAGTGTCCGTGCATGTAGCAGGAATGTGGGGTGATAACTTTTCTCTCGGCCTCGTGCGTGCGTGCTGTCGTGTCTGACTCTGCAACCCCATGAACTGTAACCTGCCAGGTTCCTCTGTCCATGGAAGTTTTCAGGCAAGAATACTGGAGTGTGTTGCCATTTCCTACTCCAGGGGATCTTCCCGACCCAGGGATGGAACCCATGTCCCTTGTGTCTCCTGCATTGGAAAGTGGAATCTTTACCACTAGCGCCACCTGGGAAGCCCCTTCTGTTTTCCCCCTACCATCCTTACTCCTCAGAGCCCTGTTAAGGAGTGAAGAATGACACAAGAAAGTCCTCAGATCTCTCCAAATGGTCACTTTTCCAAAATATACATTTCTGGACCGCAGGCTTTACCCAGAACTTATACTGGAGTGTGTTGCCATTTCCTACTCCAGGGGATCTTCCCGACCCAGGGATGGAACCCATGTCCCTTGTGTCTCCTGCATTGGAAAGTGGAATCTTTACCACTAGCGCCACCTGGGAAGCCCCTTCTGTTTTCCCCCTACCATCCTTGCTCCTCAGAGCCCTGTTAAGGAGTGAAGAATGACACAAGAAAGTCCTCAGATCTCTCCAAATGGTCACTTTTCCAAAATATACATTTCTGGACCGCAGGCTTTACCCAGAACTTTGTAGAGCTTTGTCCCCTCACTATAGGCTCAGAGTTCTCTGTCCTCAGGCAAGTTGGCATCCCTTTGTCTGAGGATCTCACAGTCAGAAGCCACTTATGTCCAGCCAGGCTGTCTTATCTTCTTCCTCCACCCCCACGACCTCCAGACCAACAAAGGGCCTTTGTTCAGGAAGCCTCAAACCTCTTCCTGGGTCACACCTTCCCCACCTCCCACCCCCGCCCAACCAGGGGCTCCTACTCATTCCTGGCTTCCGGCCTGAGAGCCCACCTGGTTCACAGCCACATGGACAGGTGGTCAGTATGGTGGGTAACCCTAGGGCAGGAAGGAAAGATGCGCCCACCTCTAGGCTGCTAGTCTGGTGGTGACTCGCTCAAAGGCATCCACTCCCCCACACCGGACACAGGAGGGACAAAAGCCTTTGGGTGACCAGGACTCGGCTCCAAACCTCAAACCATAGGGCCTATCTCCATTTGCAGCCAGCAGACTCTTTCCACACCCTCTACCCTGCCTCTCCAACAGCTATAGTAAATGTCTTTCCATGTCTTGAGAGCACCAAAGCCTTGTGTGTGGATTTTCTTCCTATGGAAGCTGCTTCTTCTGGTTATCTCCTAGTCATTCTGCCTTACAGCTTCCCTCTGACCACTTTTGGGCTCCTCTGGCATCTGACTTACCTCTTCCTAAAAACCTCTCTCTTAACATGATGATTCCCAATTTATCTGATTGCATGTGTGTTAGTCGCTCAGTTGTGTCCAGCTCTTTACCACCCCATGGACTGTAGCCACCAGGCTCCTCTGTCCATGGGATTCTCCAGACAAGAGTACTGGAGTGGCTAGCCATTCCCTTCTCCAGGGGATCTTCCCAACCCTAGAATCGAACCCAGGTCTCCTGCATTGCAGGCAGATTGTTTACTGTCTGAGCCACCAGGGGAGTTCAATTTATCTGACTGCATCTCTCCAAAGATTGTATGTTCCTCGAGGGCCAGCTTTCTTGTCTTGTTCAGGGTGACTTTCCCAGTGTCCTGNAAATCACTGCAGATGGTGACTACAGCCATGAATGCTATCAATACAGCCCCTAAACTTACCACCAGCATCTAAAAAGAGATATCTGTTCAGACCATCAGCATCTGTGAATTTGGAGAACCTGTTTAAAAGAAACCATTAGAAATTAGGCATGACAGAGAAATTAGTTATCTAAGTTATCTCTTTCATAATTTGACACTTGAATGAGGGTAATTCACCAGACCCTTCTCCAAAGGTAAGTTTTCCCCCATTTTCCCGATGGTCTGAAGAGATAACTGATTTGCCTAAAACCACAGAGCTTAGAAAGAAAAGTGTCAAGAAGTTCAACTAAGATCTGGTACCAAGTTCCTGCTTTTCCTGAACAAGTATTCTTTCCCTATGAGACAGCAGAGCTCTTTCAGTGTCACTGAGGTCTCCAATGGTGAGCCACTGACACCTGGGATAAAAACCCAAGTACTTGTAGAGCTTTACAAAGTGATGTTTCCTCACATTAACCTTCAGAATGTGATAAGGAAGGCACTGTGTGCGCAAATTCGCTTCAGCTGTGTCTGATTCTGTGATCCTGTGGATTATAGCTGGCAAGGCTTCTCTGTCCATGGGATTCTCCAGACAAGAACAATGGAATGGGTTGCCATATCTTCCTGCAGGGAATCTTCCTGACCCAGGGATTGAACCCACTTCTCTTAGGTCTTTTGCATTAGGAGATGGGTTCTTTACCTCTAGCGCCCCTGGGAAGCCGGAAGGAAGGTGTTATTACTTTCTAAAAGAGGAAGCTGAGAAGGCTACCCAAGTTCTTACTTGGCTAGTAGCTGCTGCTGATGCTGCTGCTGCTAAGTCGCTTCAGTCATGTCCGACTCTGTGTGACCTCGTGGACAGCAGCCCACCAGGCTCCCCCATCCCTGAGATTCTCCAGGCAAGAACACTGGAGTGGGTTGCCATTTCCTTCTCCAATGCATGAAAGTGAAAAGTGAAATTGAAGTGGCTCAGTCTTGTTCGACTCTTCTCGACCCCCATGGACCACAGCCTACCAGACTCCTCCGCCCATGGGATTTTCCAGGCAAGAGCACTGGAGTGGGCTGCCATCACCTTCTCCGACTTGGCTAGAAGAGGGAGAATCAAAACTGGTACAGATGTTATCCAGCTCCAGGACTGCTCTTATTGACAAATCACACCCAGTGTGAAAAAAAGCCCTATGACCCTAAACTGAAGGGAACACAACTTCCCCACATAGAGCAATGGTTTGTGATTACTGTATTAGAAAAGTGCATTTGTTTCAAAGTTGTTTTTCCTTTTAAAGACACTGTGATGCTGATTCTTATTTTAAATTTTTGTGTTTATTTATTTATTTTGGCTGCACTGGGTCTTGGTTGCTGTGCGGCTCTTTTCTATTTGCAGCGAGTGGGGGCTACTCTCTAGTTTTGGTACACAATCTTCTCTTTGCTGAGGCTTCCCTTGGGGAACACAAGCTCTGGGTCCACAAACTTCAGTAGATGCAATGCCTAGACTCAGTAGTTGCAGCTCCTGGGCTCTAGAGCACAGGGTCAGTAACTGGGGCTCACAGGCTTACTTTCTCTGCAGCATGTGTGACCATCTCAGATCAGAGATATCTCCTTCATTGGCAGGCAGATTCTTTACCACTGAGCCAGCAGGAAGCCATCCGAAGTTTTAGTCTCAGCATTTTGCTTTGCCTTCCCTTGTCATAAGGTCACTTTCAAATTCCAATAAGGTAAATTTGGCACTTATCTCTTAAACACTTTCTTTTTTTTTTTTTTTTTGGTTGCGTTTTTGGTGATATTTTATTTTATTTTATTTTTAAATTTTTATTTTTTTAGTTTGTTTTGCTTTAATACAGTATCCCAGTTACTCCTCCCAACAGTTCCATGGGGCCAGCATTGTCAAACGGAGACCTGGTAGGGGGTGAGGAGGTTGGGGAGGTTGGCTAAGTGATTTTCCCTTTATATTTCCAATGAACTCACGACATTATGATTGCCATGGTTTGTAATCTGAAGGTTTGTTCGTCTATAACATCATATGATTTATACAAAGATTGCAAACTGCATCAGAAAAGGGTTAAGTGCAATGTGTAAAGCTCAAGCAATTTAGACTTTTGTCCCAACAGTGTAAGTCATAAACTATCCATCTATCTGTCAAGACAAGTCATTAATCATCTGAACTTCCTAGTTTATGCCCTTGTATAATTTATAGTAATAGAGTATATACAATATGCCAGGCACAATTCCAAAAAATTTCTGTCTATGGATTTACTTAGTCATTATAACACTCCTATGGTATATAGCTCCTAATGCTTTATTTATACAAGAAGGAATGGAGTCACAACAACAGAGACATTAGGGAACTTGCCTGGGGCCTCACAGTTAGTAATAGCAGAACCAGGATTCAGACTCAAGATTCAGGAACAAAGTCTTTAACCACTACTCTCTATTAATTTTCTATGTAGAGTGTGATAAACACACATCAACAAAACAGTATCCTAACTGCTTTATGTACTTCTTCTGTGTATTAATTCCCCCTTACTTCAGTGCTTCTATGGTACAGCCAAGGCAAGCATCTTTTTTTTTTAACATAGATATGAATGCATGAGTGGATTGTATGAAAGTAATTGAATGCTCCACACTAACTCACTCTTTAATATGTAAAAACAATTCTTTCACAGTCTATCCCAATCTTCCTTTGCCTTGTTCCATCCCTTTGAGATGTTGGTGCTAGTTTTTGTTGTGGGACCTCATGAAGGAAGTAGACCATTACAGACCCTGGGGATCGAGACTCTATTTTGTTCCAAGGCTGGGCTGAGGATTTACATACCTGAAGGTATACCAGCCATGAAACTTCATTTTCATTATGTTTCAAGGAAAATCACACAGCCAGACTATTTCTTCCCTCAGGGCAATGGTTTGCTATTTCTGTGTAATGCAATCCAAGATCCCAGTGATTTTTAAATAAATTTAGATTAACTTTCAAAATTAGCCAGACCAGTGCTACCAGTTGCAGATAAGGTTTCCTCTTGTAGATTTTCATAAAGGTATATATGTGCATATGTGCGTGTGTGTGCACATGCACACGTGTGCATGCATACGTATTTGTGCTTGAGAGAGTCCAGTTATTGCGGAGTACTGATCGCATTCCCACTACCCCGATAAGGCTTACCTAATCTATGCCTTCATAGCAACCCAGTAAGGTAGATATCAGTACCGCATTTTGTGGCTGAACAAAGTTAAGCTCTGAGTATCTGAGATGACAGAGAAAACAAAAATGATACATGCCAAAAAACTGAAAACTCTTGACAGTCTCTGTATTTGTATTATACATAGATTCCTTAGTTATGATAGAAAGTGTGAAATAATGTTATTAACAACTAACAGTGAGATTTCCTTCATCTTAAAGCAACCATCTCTATCTCAAAATTCAAGTTTAATAGTATAATTTTAAGGCAGTCATACAACATCTAAACAGAAGGCAGCTGAGATGTTGAAGCAAACATCTGTATTTCAGGCAACCTTGAGATTTGCCATTAATAATTGGCAAACAAGTCATTTTGCTGTTCAATAATTTAATTTACAGTGAATTTCTGCTTTGGGATTTCTCTACTTTGTCACACAGTTCTGAACTCTTTGAAAGACTTCCAATGAAATATTTCTGTTCACGCAATAGCTATGAAGTTTTTCAAAATGTGTAAGTGAAAGCACCCCCCTACCTGTTATTTAAACCAGTGCGTTCTAAAGCACCTCTTATTCTCTTTGATGCTATGCTGCAGTGTGTCTCATATAACAACCTTTTGAAAAACCTTCAATTTCTTTGGTCAGAGATTAGACCATTCCATGTCATATACAGACAATAAAATCCTTCTTATCCCAGTGGTATTTCATTTTACCTTGTGACTTAGAAACAAAACAGACTTAAAGTCAAGGAAAGACACATCTTTAAGATTGCTATGATAATGCTAATATGCCCTTTAAAATTGAGGCCAGGTGGGAAATTGAAAGGGTGACAAGTGGAACCAACTTGCATCAAACTGGCATGACACCAGACATTGGCATAGCCTAAGTGACAGCTGCAGCATCTGGAGGGAGCTTGATAAGAAAATCCTGTTATAATACTGAGCTGGTTTTCCTTAAATTACATCTTCTATGATTTCATAGGTGCCATATTTTATTTCAGAACAAAATTCATTTCTTTCTGAACTGAAACACTGTTGTCCTTAAGCAAATGTGAAGGAAGTGGTATTTGGCTGTCCTTTGGCAAAAGGAAAACCCATGTATATTTAATTAGGCCCTTTACCTGAGGGATTTTCGTTATGAGAACAGTGTCAGATTATAACTCTGGGTGGCAACGTAAATGCTATCAGAGCATTCAGGACAGAGTTCAACAAAAGAGCTGCTGTCTGTTACAGTTGTTACAGGGCACTCAGAGGTCCTGGATGGCAAGTGATGAAGTAGAACCAAGTCTTGCTTTTACTCCCAGTCGAGCATCTTCTTTGGACAGAAAGTCAATGGGATAACTACCCAGGTATTCTTGCTGTAGCTCATGGAGCACCGCCATGAGTCTCTTTTCACTGCAGCAGGAAATCCTCTGCCGCTGCTGCTGCTGCTGCTGCTAAGTCGCTTCAGTCATGTCCAACTCTGTGCGACCCCATAGACGGCAGCCCACCAGGCTCCCCCGTCCCTGGGATTCTCCAGGCAAGAACACTGGAGTGGGTTGCCATTTCCTTCTCCAATGCATGAAAGGAAAAGTGAAAGTGAAGTCGCTCAGTCGTGTCTGACTCTGCGATCCCATGGAGTGCAGCCCACCAGGCTCCTCTGTCCATGGGATTTTCCAGGCAAGAATACTGGAGTGGGGTGACATCGCCTTCTCCCAGGAAATCCTCCAGGCAGAGACTATTTCCATCACCATCTCATTAGCCTATAGCTTCAGACTGTGACTCTACACTGAAAGAGATGACTTTCAGCAGAATGCTTCTCTTCCTGAGGACCAAAAGAAGCAATGGTCTCTAATCTCTTCCTTATTTATTCAATGTGAGTTTATTAAACAGCAATTCTATGACAGGCACAGTGATTCTGTGATATGGACTTCTGATAAGATTAATACATAGGCTCTCCCCCTCAGCTCACACCACAGGAAAAAAGTCAGTTATATGAACAGACAATTGCAATGTGGTGTGATGAGGGCATAAGGAGAAGCAGGTACAAAGAACTCCCACCACTGCAGTCCATCTTGGCTTTCCCATCACATGGAAGATGTACAGTCTTATTTTGAAGTTTTCAAATCTCTTCTAATTTCAGGGAGACTCTTCCCTAAAATGTGTGAACATTCTATGACCCTTTTGAATTTTGACTGATCTTTTGTAAACATTAATAGTAAAAACTTAGAAGTTACACAGTCTAAAAATGAAATGAGCCTGGTAAATTTCTAATAATGGCTGTGACATATTTTATGTTTTTACTGAATCACACATCTAAATCATAAGAGAGAAGTCATTGTCTTTGGAATACATAGAGTTATTTAAGTTTCTTAAGTCTTTTCTGAAATAAGGTGGAATATGTGAAGAAAGCAATGAATACAAGATTAAGATATGATCAATGCACTCAAAGATGATAGAAATGGAAAATAGTGTAATAGAACAAAAAGCTAAAAATACTAATAAATGTTTACAGGTGGCATATGTGATATTGGAAGTAAATTATCAGCTGGCAGCAATTTACTCAAAACCAGAACCTACAACAATCTCTGATACATGTAGTAATATTTAATTGTATTGATAGATATCATGGGCATATAATCTTTCAGAGAATCATAAGTAGAGATAGTTGGTGAGTAACTTATCATTCATCAGTGAAGATCCTAGAAAATGTTAGCTTTAGAGATGGGCAATATCTTCCCCTCCCTACTTTACATTCTGAACTCTACCATCATGGCAGACCTTATGCCAAGCTTAACATCTCTGTTCCTTCTGCTCTATGTCTTCTGCTTTAATGATGCTTGCCCAATTAACTAGTTGACCCAAAAATATAGAACAAGAATTAGAACCAAAGTTTGCTGCCTCCCACCAATACTTGGAAAGGAAGTCTCTCTGCAATGTAGTTATTAGAGTTACAAAAGAAAAAGGGGCATTTTCCAGACACTTGACTCACAGGCCGAATATATTTTAACCTATTTTACCAACTACAGACTAGGAATACTCCCCTATAAAATATTAATTACCTATTACAGGAATATATTAATCTTAGAATACCATGAATTTATTACAATTAGACATTTTTCTTTTTACTAATACTCTTTGTTGCTACCCTGTGGTTCTGAAAAAGAGAGAGCTCAGTTGAAAGAGAAATAGGAGGGTTTTTGTCATCCCAATTTTCGTAAGTTCCTGACTATAAATTTTGCTTCTGACTTTAATGAAAGTGTCTGTAGTTCTCACATTCTGTCAGCTAGCATGGATGACCCAGCTTTCTGTCACTAGGGGGTCATAATGTATCCCAGTGCTTGCATTAAAATACAGGCTGAGCAAATGAATTCCTGGCACCTGAAGTTTTCTTCACTCTCACCATTCCCATTTATTTTTTCTTTTGTTACTTTTTTTTATTTTTATTGTAAAATCATCTTGTTATATCACCAATGGGACTGCTACATTACGGCAACAAAGGAAGTATCTATCAAACAATGTACACTGACTAAGAATGAAAAAAGCATCAGCTGAGTTAGGGATGTTATCCAGATCCTTTACGGTACCTAGTCTCATCCAATCTTTGTCCTGAGCCAATTACACTCTGCCTGAGCTTATGACCAACTTCCTCTCTTGACCAAGCTTGATGCATATTGCATAACTCCAGCCAATTTTAGCTGGTTGAGTCCCCAGGCAGATTCACATGTTATTTGCTCCTTTGGATGAATGGTCATTCAGCAATCATTACCCAGTACTTTAGTAGTGCCTCAGGATAGAAATTGCATCCAGAAATAAGTATGGACATCCCACATATTGCCAGCTGCTTATTTACTACATGATTACAAGATTGTATACTCTAAGCCACCATGCCAATTCTAAAAGAATTGAGTCATATAATGTGGGGGGAAAACACCTTATTGGAGATAGATACAGAGATATTGATACAAATATATTAATAGATAGACATTATTGCCTAATCAACAGCCATTCTCATTTCTCTCCCCAATAGACACAAATCCTCTCTTGTTATAAAGTATCCACAATCTTAGTAGAATTGAAGAATCCCTAACTACCAAGATGCAAGGTGAGTATTTGCTTGGTCTGTGTCAATTGTGGTGACTTAATAACTACAAACAAAGCTAGTGGAGGTGATGGAATTCCAGTTGAGCTCTTTCAAATCCTGAAAGATGACGCTGTGAAAGTGCTGCATTCAATATGCCAGCAAATTTGGAAAACTCAGAAGTGGCGACAGGACTGGAAAAGGTCAATTTTCATTCCAATTCCAAAGAAAGGCAATGCCAAAGATTGCTCAAACTACCGCACAATTGCACTCATCTCACACGCTAGTAAAGTAATGCTGAAAATTCTCCAAGCCAGGCTTCAGCAATATGAGAACTATGAACTTCCAGATGTTCAAGCTGGTTTTAGAAAAGACAGAGGAACCAGAGATCAAATTGCCAACATCCACTGGATCATCAAAAAAGCAAGACAGTTCCAGAAAAACATCTATTTCTGCTTTATTGACTATGCCAAAGCCTTTCACTATGTGGATCTCAATAAACTATGGAAAATTCTGAGAGAGATGGAATACCAGACCACCTGACCTGCCTCTTGAGAAACATACATGCAGGTCAGGAAGCAACAGTTAGAACTGGACATGGAACAACAGACTGGCTCTAAATAGGAAAAGGAGTATGTCCAGGCTGTATATTGTCATATTTAACTTCTATGCAGAGTGCATCATGAGAAACACTGGACTGGAAGAAACACAAGCTGGAATCAAGATTGCCGGGAGAAATATCAATAACCTCAGATATGCAGATGACACCACCCTTACGGCAGAAAGTGAAGAGGAACTAAAAAGCCTCTTGATGAAAGTGAAACAGAAGAGTGAAAAAGTTGGCTTAAAGCTCAACATTCAGAAAACGAAGATCATGGCATCTGGTCCCATTATTTCATGGGAAATAGATGGGGAAACAGTGGAAACAGTGTCAGACTTTATTTTGGGGGGCTCCAAAATCACTACAGATGGTGACTGCAGCCATGAAATTAAAAGATGCTTACTCCTTGGAAGAAAAGTTATGACCAACCTAGATAGCATATTCAAAAGCAGAGACATTACTTTGCTGACTAAGGTCCGTCTAGTCAAGGCTATGGTTTTTCCTGTGGTCATGTATGGATGTGAGAGTTGGACTGTGAAGAAGGCTGAGCGCAGAAGAATTGATGCTTTTGAACTGTGGTGTTGGAGAAGACTCTTGAGAGTCCCTTGGACTGCAAGGAGATCCAACCAGTTCATTCTGAAGGAGATCAGCCCTGGGATTTCTTTGGAAGGAATGATGCTAAAGCTGAAACTCCAGTACTTTGGCCACCTCATGCGAAGAGTTGACTTCATTGGAGGAGAAGAGGACAACAGAGGATGAGATGGCTGGATGGCATCACTGACTCAATGGATGTGAGTCTGAGTGAACTCCGGGAGTTGGTGATGGACAGGGAAGCCTAATGTGCTGCGATTCATGGGGTCACAAAGAGTCGGACACAACTGAGCAACTGAACTGAACTGAACTGAATTTACCTTAATTGTGAGTAGTTGAGTTGTGAGCATAACTGCAAGAGTTTTGGGGAAGGATCACTGATTTACAAAGGAGATGTCCATTAACGAATATATATGGAATCTGGTACTGAAAGATGGTACTGATGAACCTATTTTCAGGCCAGCAATAGGGACGCCATCATAGAGAACAGAATTTTGGACACAGTGGTGGAAGGAAAGGGTGGACAAATTGAGAGAGTACTGTGGAAACATGTACATTACCACATGTGAAATAGATAGCTAGTGGGAATTTGCTGTATGGCACAGGCAGCTCAAACTAGTGCTCTGTGACAACCTAGAGGGGTAGGATGGTGGGGGAGGTGAGAGGGAGGTTCAAAAGGGAGCAGTCATATGCATACCTATGGCTGTTTCATGTTGATATATGGCAGAAACCAACATAATATTGTAAAGTGATTATCCTCTAATTAAAAATAAATTAAAAAAAATAAAAAGATGTATAAGGGGAAAATCTTCTCTTTTGAGACTCTTATGAGTTGTCAAATCTGTGTCTGATGCCTGGAAGTGTTACTGTTATCCTATAGCTATGAAGGGAAGTTAACTGACATTTTGGACAAAACAGAGTAGAAACCTTCCTGCACCAGAGTCCCTAATGAGGTTCTTCAGCTACTGAACTTAACCAGACATGGATACTACTTACCTCTAGTTTTATTATCATGTAAGAATTTAAATGACCTAATTTTTGTGAGTGATAGAAAGTGAGTAAATGTGCCACTTTTAGTTGGATTTTCTAGAACTCATAGCTGGAAACATCCTAGCAGGTGTAGCCTGCATAACCAGTTTACAATACTCTTTCTATTATCAAAATGTCAAAATAAACTCATTCTCAGTGTAGTGGGTGTAAAGATGAGCTATTGCCTATTTCTCCAAATTTTATTAACCATATATTATGTCTGTGTCTCCTATCATGACAGCTAGATTAAAAATGAAGCTCTTATCCTTGATAGCATTTTATGAAATTAGAGTCTGATAACTAGAATAAGTCACTAAGGAAAATGCTGATAGTGGAGAAGAAAAAATTATCCAAAGTAAATCAGCCCATACAGGAACATGTGAAGCCCTTGCTAAAGAAGGAAACCCTGGAAGGCTCCAAGAAACCAGTAATAATGAAGAATAGCTAGGGGGAACTAGAGAATTCCACAATAAGTAGAACACTGTGGGTGCTCTTATATAAGGAGGGGGAACTGGACAGTATTAGCATATATAATTTGTGCTTCCCCATGCAAAGTAAAAATAAAGATTCCTTTGTTCAGAAATTATTAAGGATTTTAAGATAGAAATGTTGAAAGTTGCTCAGTCATGTCCAACTCTTTGTGACCCTGTGGACTGTAGCCCACCAGGCTCCTCCATCCATGGGATTCTCTAGGCAAGAATACTGGAGTGGGTTGCCATTTCCTTCTCCAGAGGATCTTCCCAACCCAGGGATCGAACTCAGGTCTCCCACATTAGAGGCAGATGCTTTAACCTCTGAGCCAACAGGGAAGCCAAAGACAGAAATAGCGGAGCACTAAACCAAGCATAGAGCTCTAGAAGGATCTTTAGAAAGAGTGGGCCCTTGAGCAAGAAGGATCCTTAGAAAGAGTGGGGCCCTGAGCGAGTGAGAGGCTACACTTCTGTGAAGCCAGCCTGGAAGCTGATAACCTAAGAGATATGGTTTAAAGGTGTCAGGATAAGGTAGACATGGTTATGAGGTTATTGGTATGAAGTAGGAATGAGCCCCAGAAAAACTTTCTTAGGTAGAGTTTACTTCCAGCCCAGAGCTAGGAATCAAGAAGGTTGGTGGTACTTAAATAGTTCTAGCATTAACACTACCATAGACTCTATGAAAATCATAAAATGAAATGTTATTTGAATGACAACAAAATACCTAACATGCAATGTTAATACTGTTAGCCATATATAAAAGTACATAAATATATCTGTATTTATAGGGTGTATAAATTAATAGACAAATAACTACACCAAAATTATTAATACCATGTGTATTCATTTACAAAGATACTGTAAAAAGTACCACAAACTGAGTGGCTTAAAAGCATAAATGTAGTTTCTCAGAGTTCAAGATTGAGAAG
The DNA here is from genome assembly GCA_006408695.1 of Aepyceros melampus. Lineage (NCBI taxonomy): Eukaryota > Metazoa > Chordata > Mammalia > Artiodactyla > Bovidae > Aepyceros > Aepyceros melampus. Next base: position 252,673 of record SJXQ01010247.1, on the reverse strand, counting down.
TCAGAAATCAAGATGTACATAAGGTTGGCTTCTGAGGACTGTGAGGGAAGGATCTGTTCAGGTTCTGTCTCCTTGGTTTGTAGATGGCTGTCTTTATGTTCACACATTTTTCTCCTTTTTATAAGGACACCTGTCATACTGAATTAGGGCCAACACTAATGAGATCATTTTATCTTGTTTACTTCTGCAAAGACCCTATCCCCAAATAAAATTCATTCGGAAGTACTGGAGGTTAGAACTTCAACATATGAAGTTTTGGGGATATGAGTTCCCATGTGATAGGTTATATCACACATATCACAAATACATGATGGAATATCACTTTTTCTTTATGTATTTCATAGCTTTTGCAGATTGTTAAATCAGTTTTTAGGTGAGAAAAATGTTATGAAAACATGAAGATTCAATTCAGTTCAGTTCAGTTCAGTCGCTCAGTTGTGTCCGACTCTTTGCGACCCCATGATGCGCAGCATGTCAGGCCTCCCTGTCCATCACCAACTCCCGGAGTTCACTCAAACCCACATCCATTGAGTGGGTGATGCCATCCAGCATCTCATCCTCTGCCGTCCCCTTTTCCTCCTGCCCCGAATCCCTCCCAGCATCAGAGTCTTTTCCAATGGGACAACACTTCGCATAAGGTGGCCAAAGTACTGGAGTTTCAGCTTTAGCATCATTCCTTCCAAAGAAATCCCAGGGCTGATCTCCTTCAGAATGAACTGGTTGGATCTCCTTGCAGTCCAAGGGACTCTCAAGAGTCTTCTCCAACACCACAGTTCAAAAGCATCAATTCTTCGGCACTCAGTCTTCTTCACAGAGAAATTCTCACATCCGTACATGACCACTGGAAAAACCATAGCCTTGACTAGATGGACTTTTGTTGGCAAAATAATGTCTCTGCTTTTCAATATGCTATCTAGTTTGGTCATAACTTTTCTTCCAAAGAGTAAGTGTCTCTTAATTCCATGGCTGCAATCACCATCTGCAGTGATTTTGGAGCCCAATAAAATAAAGTCTGACACTGTTTCCACTGTTTCCCCATCTATTTCCCATGAAGTGATGGGACCAGATGCCATGATCTTCGTTTTCTGAATGTTGAGCTTTAAGCCAACTTTTTCACTCTCTTCTTTCACTTTCATCAAGAGGCTTTTTAGTTCCTCTTCACTTTCTGCCGTAAGGGTGGTGTCATCTGCATATCTGAAGTTATTGATATTTCTCCTTGCAGTTTCAATTTCAACTTGTGCTTCTTCCAGCCCAGCGTTTCTCATAATGTATTCTGCATATAAGTTAAATAAGCAGAGTGACAATAGACAGCCTTGACATACTCCTTTTCCTATTTGGAACCAGTCTGTTGTTCCATGTCCAGTTCAAACTGTTGCTTGCAGATTAACAATGTTCAAATAACAGACAAAATAGAATATCAATAATAAGATATTGACTGATTAAGAGTCTTGGCAAGGAATATAGAGAGCTAACCTAGGATTCATAAGTGAAAACTGTTCACTATTCGGTTTGTAACACCTACATAGGTAATCTTCCACATGTCTTCCTCCACAGTGTTGATCCAAGAGTGTAGCTACACATATAAAATTACACCATACACCTACCCATCCTAATTTCCAAATAAGTGCACCCAGCATATTCTAAGAAACAATTTCAAACTCTGATTAGATTGAAAATTGCAAGAAAAGCATCCATTCAGAAATATATTTTACTCTTTATTAGGAGTCCAACAAGGGTACATTCCCATAGAACTTATCACTTTGGATCTGTGGATTCATATAACTACTTTGTAGGGTCATTGTAAGAATGAGTGCTAGTTATTATTTTCATTTTTATATATCCCTCTGTCAACTGTTTGAATCAGAACTCACAGTGTATACAACAAAATGTAGGATATATTTGTTCATGGTTTTTTGGATGGAGCAATCTGTAAATATATTCAAGGCAGTGGCTCAATTGTTAGGGGAATTGACTGATTAAGAGTCTTGGCAAGGAATATAGAGAGCTAACCTAGGATTCATAAGTGAAAACTGTTCACTATTCGGTTTGTAACACCTACATAGGTAATCTTCCACATGTCTTCCTCCACAGTGTTGATCCAAGAGTGTAGCTACACATATAAAATTACACCATACACCTACCCATCCTAATTTCCAAATAAGTGCACCCAGCATATTCTAAGAAACAATTTCAAACTCTGATTAGATTGAAAATTGCAAGAAAAGCATCCATTCAGAAATATATTTTACTCTTTATTAGGAGTCCAACAAGGGTACATTCCCATAGAACTTATCACTTTGGATCTGTGGATTCATATAACTACTTTGTAGGGTCATTGTAAGAATGAGTGCTAGTTATTATTTTCATTTTTATATATCCCTCTGTCAACTGTTTGAATCAGAACTCACAGTGTATACAACAAAATGTAGGATATATTTGTTCATGGTTTTTTGGATGGAGCAATCTGTAAATATATTCAAGGCAGTGGCTCAATTGTTAGGGGAACTAATTAAGCTTTGCTGTATTCCATTTGTACAGATTCAACCCCCAAATCCCCATTTAACCACATGGTGTCTTACTGGAAACAAACATTATCCAAGAGTATAAGCTAACCAATATAATCCCAAGGAACTTAAACACACACTCACACACATACATGTAAGACATATAAAGTTTCAGCAAATGCCAAAATTACTAAAACATATTTTGGATACATTTCAAAGGAAGTTACAAGAACATCTCACCCATCAAAATCCAAACTCTTAGCTGTCACTGAAATTTCACAAGACAAATTGAAGCTGCCAAATTTTTCTCAATATCACATTTACTTCAGGGAAGAATATAGTCTTTGCACTGCTTTCTAACCTAGTAACAACAAAAATATAGTTTGAAACTATAAAGTTAGACTCTCTAAGGGCTTAATTGCTCAACATTATGATTTTCTAGATACTGACATTAACAACAGTTTTCTTCAAATTGATGTTCACAATATAAAGCAGCAATTATAGCTAGAGATATCATCTATTAAATCATACCCTGACAATGCCATTTGTTTTTTTGTTTGCCATTATGGAAAATAACATTTATTTGTTATATCTATTTTTTTAACAAATATGATAATGAAAGATCAAATACATATCTCTATAGAATGTGACAATATAGAAGTGGATGTGCCTTTTGCATAGGCTTTTAACATTCAAAGTCAGGAAGCACTATTGTCTTCAGAGTCTGAATTTGATAACACTGTCATGTCAAATCAATGTCATTTACTTTTCAATGGAGTTTTGAGTAGCTACTATGTGTAAAGTTCTCTTGAACATTTTGCATGAGTTAAAAATATATAACCCCATCTCCATTCTTCAACATAATCTAGTAGAAGCTATAAGGCATATGAAAACCACATTATGATTGATGCAAATAAATAACTGAAGATTTCAATGACAAAGAACACTTTGCTGTGTAGCATGATTGTGAAAACTTTCAAACAGAAAAACTGAATCTTAATGAATGGGAAGGATTTCCATAAGAGCCTACAAATAAGAAGGAGCTCCTGACAAATGGAATATTTTCAACCAATACATAGAGAGAATAAAGTACAAGAAGTATTTAAGAAACAGCCGGAATTATGGTTGGATTAGAAGGAAAAGAGAGCCAGCATCATAGGATGGAAAACCAAGAGAGAAGGCAAAAGACCAAGGGTTGGGTGAAGTAAAGAGAGGCAAAGATACATCTCCCACAGGGATCTTTCATTCTAACACTTGGCATCTTGTCTCTTGTTTTTCTAGAGAGGTTGGCCTCACTTGAAAAACAGAAAGTACTATCAATGAGCAATTCAGATTTTTAAAACACGCACACAGAATATCTCTGTTACCATTGATTTCAGCCTTAAGATTGAGTACATCTTGATAAATTTGACACAAATCAGCAGGCAGTCTGAATTTCAATTTAAAAAATCACATTTATTTACTATAGGACATTTAAATCAGTATAATGAAGATGGCTTGTTTCAATGTTAACAGTCAACTCAATTTTCAAAAGAGAACCAAAAATTTGACAATTGACAAAGCACTGTTACTTTTCCAAATAGGTTTAATTTTTGTCTCATTTTTTATCTTATCTTGTATTTTATTAGATATATTTTCTATTAGATAGTTTGTATTCTTATATTATAATCCCATCTCCCTGACACCAAATTTATTATTTAAAAATAGCCCTATGACCTCAAGAAGTTATGTAAGTTTTTTGAGCCTCAGCTTTCCTACTTAAAAAAAATAAAGTTACACTATCTTAATGAACCATTTCTTGCATCATTCCATGATTCTGAATTGCTAGGTTTTGACTTCCTTCTATGAAATATGACAATCTCAGCTGCCCCTTTGAGTACCAGATTGCACCATTTATACTTTATGACAATTAAAATAATGATCGCAGACAAAATTCGCAAGTGCACATTTTGGTCTGAATACATTTCTCAATCCTCACCTTCTGGCTTGGGAGGACACACCAGCAGGCTCTTGCCAGCCATTGAGCTTAAAACGTGTTCTGCCTGTGAGGATCCTAGATTTTCACTTCACGATGGCTTTATCAGCTTCCGCAGCTGCTGGATAATGCAAACTCCTAAGAGTCTCTGAGAGATGCTTAGACACATGTCAAGCCAGGTGCACTGGGACAGCAATTGCCCAAGAAATATCTAGGCTGGCATAAAGCCAATTCCTTCTCTACCCGCTCACCACCCCTCCTCCAAAAAAAAGCTATTGTGATCACAGTTAATTGACAGCATCCTTTCCCATCTAGCCATTTTTTACAGGCAGTGAAAAGACAGAAAAGTGTGCTTTTTAAAAATCCAGGACATGGAAGCAACCTAGATGTCCATCAGCAGATGAATGGATAAGAAAGCTGTGGTACATATACACAATGGAGTATTACTCAGCTATTAAAAAGAATACATTTGAATCAGTTTTAATGAGGTGGATGACGCTGGAGCCGATTATACAGAGTGAAGTAAGCCAGAAAGAAAAACATCAATACAGTATACTTACACATATATATGGAATTTAGAATGATGGTAATGATAAACCTGTACGCAAGACAGCAAAAGAGACACAGTTGTATAGAATGGCCTTTTGGACTCTGTGGGAGAGGGAGAGGGTGGGATGGGTTGGCAGAGTGGCAATGTAACATGTGTGATATCATAAGCGAAATGAATTGCCAGTCCAGGTTTGATGCAGGATGCAGGATGCTAGGGACTGATGCACGGGGATAATCCAGAGAGAGGGTGTGGGGCGGGAGGGTGGAGGTGGGGGTCGGGATTGGGAGTTCATGTACACTCATGGCTAATTCATGTCAATGTGTAACAAAACGAATACAGTATTGTAAAGCAAAACAAACTAAAAAATAAAAATTAATTAAAAAAAAAATAAAAAATAAAATTCTTTGAAAAAAAAAAAAAAATCCAAAGCAAGGCTAAGTCATAATCCAGAAATGAAGCTTACTCAGCCTATTCTCAAATGTTACCTAGTTGTTAATCATTAATGAGATGCTAAATTTATGAAACCTTGAAATGAAAGGGAAGACTGAGATTTTGGCATCAAGTTTCATTTGAATCAACTTTCTGGAGGAAAAACAGCTCAGTAAGTTGGAGTGCAAGCTGTGGGGGCTACCCTGGGGCATCTGTGTTGTTCTGGAAAACCATACTGTATCATCAGCATACATGTGCGCAAGGGAGAAAACACATTAGACTGTAAGATAATCGTCAAGCAGAGAAAATAAAATATGCCCTCAGGCGTCCCATTTGTAATTCCCTTGAATCTATGCTCATGGGGCTTTCTTTCCTGTACAATTCTTCAAGTTAATGCAAAGCACTTTATGCAGTCTCTACAAGGCCCCACATGTTTGAAGTTTTGCAGGGGTAATTTATGGTCTGCTAAAGCAAATGCCTTAGAGAGGTCAATAAAAATGGCTCCTATCAGGCAGTCTTCATCTATTGCACTGGAGGTACCTTGGTGTCACATTCTGGGTGATTGGTTTGCTGTGAAGCCTGACCAGAAAGGAGTCAACAAATCCTTTGGCTATAGCAGTTTGAAATGTGTAGGTACATTTTTTTTTTTCCAGAAACAGACCAAAATAGGCTTTTGCTGAAGCAAGTCTCTTAATTTCCCTTCTGTGGACATGAACTACCCTGGCACATCTCCCACAATGAATAAGAAAAGACCTGAGATCAGAGGTGTTTACTTCAGCTGTTAAAGGAACTGCCAAATATAGAGATTTGGGTTCTTCTCTGAAATTGTGTCTCAACTCATTGTTCACCAGAATATAATTCCAAACCTTCCAAAGCATAAATTAATCTACCTACACCAAATATCTGCATTCTTGTCTCTTGTATACATTTGTGAGCATGAGGTCAGGTCCCCACCACTATCACCAAGAGGTATTGATGAGGGAAAGAAAGCAGTAATAATCTATTTTTGTTATCTGATTTCTACTGTTATAAGTTTACAGTTAACTATGTAGATAAATAGAGGTAAAGATATAGAGTCTACCCCTTAGGCATTAATCTTAATTCCCTAAGAAAAACTTTCTAGATGTTTCCAGAAATGATTTACTAGTTGTGTATGTATTAGAAGAGTTGGTAGGTTTTAGTTTTGTGACAAGAAACACTATGTATACCAGTCAGGGTTCTTCAGAGAAACAGAACCAATAAGAGAGAGAGGAGAGAGAGCGGGAGATTTATTATGGAAATTGACTCATGGTGATTATGGAGGTTGAGATATGCCAGGATGTGGCATCTGCAAGTTGAGGAACCAGAAAATCTAGATGCATAATTCATTCTGAGATGTAAGGTCTGAGAACCAGGGGCCTGCTGGTGTAAGTCCTAAAGTCCAACAGCCTGAGAACCAAGAGTTTTGATGCCCAAAGGCAGGAGAATCTGAATGTCACAGCTCATGAAGAGAGAGCGGAAATGTATCCTTCGATCTCCTGCTTGTCCTATTCAGGATCTCAACAAATCGGATGGTGCCCACCCACAATGATGAGAGCAGATCTTTTTTACTCAATTTATTGAGTCCTACTTGGTGGAAAAAGAAAGCAAAGGTATTGCATATTGAACATTAGGAACACTCATTCACTACTACTGGGAATGCAAGATGGTACAGCCACTTGGGAAGGTATTTGGGCATTTTCTTATGAAACTAAGCATAGTCTTGTCATACAATCAAGCGATCACATTACTAGATATTTACCCAATTCATTTGAAAACTGATGTCCACACCAGTGTGACACTTGTGTCAACTGGTGAAAACGTGACATTTTCACTTAATGTGAAAGTTCATATCAGTTTTACTCATAATCACCCCAATTTAGAGCAGCCATGTATGTTCATCAGTACATGATTGGATAAACATGATACTTTAACTGTGAATACAAAACACTATGCATTTGTCAAAACCCATTTAACTGTACAGCATGAGGATCAATTTTAATATATACATATTTTAAAAATTATTTCAGAGGTTAGGTAAATTCATCAATGGAATGCAGAAACTAAAAATACAATCTAATATTATTAAAAATGTGTAACATAACTTCACTGAACACAATGGGAAATAGGGTATTAGCATAATTGACTAAGGAAATTAATAGTCTAAAAGACTAAAGGCTAAAGGAATGTACATAAGCTTTACACTTAGTTAATAAATTTGTCTTCCATAGGGTACAAGGTAACTGCAAAAATCTCTATACCTTCAGGGTTGAATTAAATTAAGTGAAAGGATCGTTTCTCATTGCTAGAGTGGAAATTTATAGATAAGCAACAGATGGAGGTTATAATGATCTAAGCAGTAATGGATTAAAGTTGAACAAATCAATCTGAAACCACATTTACTTTAGTAGTAAGATAGAAATATTTATAGATATTGGGTTAGAATAGACATATATTTCCTTGCTCTGTCAGTGAAGAGATCCTGGAAGTATCAATAATTACATCCCAGAAACAAAGAGTATTCCTAGTGCCCATATCTTTGCTTCTAGTACATTTTTGAATATGAGGAACTAGGATTCTTTAGATAAATGACTGATTCTAAAACCAGGTACAAGATATGAAGGATGAGCCAGAAGTATCTTATAATACCAAAAAGTAAGGACGTGCTTAAAAGATTCCTACAATGATGGAGTTATATCAAAGGGATATAGGGCTCAACTAAAATAGCTTCCAACAACCAAATCTGAAAGAATTTAAGCCACAAAATATTAATAAATGAAGTAATATTGGATTATAACCCAAATATCAAAAGCTATTCCAAGAGCCCATACAGATATAAATGAATGAATAGGTGAGAATAGACAAATTTCCTAAGTATCTACAGAATAATCCAACGTGCAAGACATTCAATGAGTGGATTGCAAAAATAGTGCAATGGACTGAATTTGTCCCACTAAAAATATATATGTTGAAATCCTAACCACTATGGTAGGGGATTTGGAATGTCATTAGGTATAAGGGTGAACAGGATTAGTGTTTTCATAAAAGGAACACCAGAGAACTTTCTCATCCTGTTTCTGCTATGTTAGGAAGACACAGTGAGAAGATGGTCAATAGGCAAACAAGCTGCATAGACATTTTTCCAGGAATTATATATGAATGAATAAATATATGAAATATGTCAAATATCCTTAGTTACCAGAGAAAAACAAAACCATGATAACACTTCTCATCCACTAGGATGTCTAATAACAAAAAGACAATAAAGATATGAAAAAACTGAAGCCCTCATGCATTGCTTGTTTGACTGTAAAATGGTTCAGCTATGTTGAAACACAATTTAGCTGTTCCTCAAAATGTTAAATGTAGAGTTTCTATCTAAATCTGGTCATTTTATTCTTATGATTTATAATATAAAACAAAATAATTATATATTTCATTAGAATTTCAATATTCTTTACTTTTCATTAAAATGCATCATATTACACACTGGGAAGAGATTAAATCAGCTTTAAAATTGATATAAGATCATCTTGAAACAAAGCTAGACACTATGAATATAGAAATGTTTTTTACATGGAAGAGAGAAATCAAATGATTTTGATTCAAAAGTTTTTTCTCCACTTCCACCAAGTATGAAATAAAGATGCTATTTACAAACCAACAAGAAGAGTGGAATATATATGCACCTGTTATTGTTCTTCTTCAGTTGCTAAGTCATATCTGACTCTTTGCAACCCTATGCACTGTAGTACACCAGGCTCCCCTGTCCTTCCCTAGTTCCCAGAGTTTGCTCAAACTCCTGTCCATTGAGTTAGTGATGCTATCCAACCATCTCATCTTCTCTTGTCCCCTTCTCCTTTTGCCTTCCATCTTTCCTGGAATCAGGGTCTTCTCTAATGAGTCAATTCTTTGCATCAGGTGGCCAAAGTATGAGCTTCAGATTCAGCATCAGACCTTCCAATGAATATTCAGGGTTGATATTTTTGGATTAACTGGTTCTCTGTATAAAATTTAAGATACATACTTTGAACTGTTGTTGGACACATTAATATGAGCATCAGATTTTATATATTCAAAAAAGAATTCTTTACCTTTATGAGATTTACTTCTCTTCTCATCCTGTCTTATTAAGAGCATAGAATTGGTTCAACCCATAACCCATTTAAGTCACAGAGTTCTACTCATTCCATGAACATCTCTTGATCACCTCTGCAGGCAAGAGACAAGGGCAGCAGCTATGGAAGTAGGATAAAGTCATTGGACGCTACACATGATAGATATGTAGGAGTAGTTATTTTCTATTTGGATACTTATCATTTTATTTCCATACTCATGAAAGCTGTGAATATCTACAACTTAGACTTGGATTTTTAAATATCTTATTGGTTTTTTTTTTTTTCTCCTTTCCTCTTTACTGCATTAGGGGCTTCCCTTGTGGCTCAGCTGGTAAAGAATCTGCCTACAATGCAGGAGATCTGGGCTCAAAACCTGGGTTGGGAAGATCCCCTGGAGACAAGAAAGGCTACCCATTCCAGTATTCTGGCATAGAAAATTTCATGAACTGTATAGTCCATGGGGTCGCAAAGAGTCATACACGACTGAGCAACTTTCACTGTCACTTCACTTTCACTGCATGAATAAGTTTAAATATCCTTCACACTTCTACCAACTCTTCATTGTAAAAGTTTCATCTGAGTAGGTACAGCCCCAGGTACACCTGATTTTGCTGGCAAGCATTTGTTTTAAAGATCTAACATGGAGTTTAATGTTTTGTGTTTATCATGTTCTAAATCTAAGGTGTTTCTTTTTTAAATTTTTATCCAAAATATACTGGAAATAGCATATCATCTTCCATTTCCTCATTTCAGTTTTCCTCTTATTTTATGTATACTTCTATAATCCCTCAGTTCAGTTTAGTTGCTCAGTCGTGTCCGACTCTTTGCGACCTCATAAATCACAGCACACCAGGCCTCCCTGTCCATCACCAACTCCTGGAGTTCACTCAGACTCATGTCCATTGAGTCAGTGATGCCATCCAGCCATCTCATCCTCTGCATCCCCTTCTCCTCCTGCCCCCAATCCCTCCCAGCATCAGAATCTTTTCCAATGAGTCAACTCTTCGCATGAGGTGGCCAAAGTACTGGAGTTTCAGCTGTAGCATCATTCCCTCCAAATAAATCCCAGGGCCAATCTCCTTTAGGATGGACTGGTTGGATCTCCTTGCAGTCCAAGGGACTCTCAAGAGTCTTCTCCAACACCACTGTTCAAAAGCATCAATTCTTCGGCACTCAGCCTTCTTCACAATCCAACTCTCACATCCATGCGTGACCACAGGAAGAACCATAGCCTTGACTAGATGGACCTTAGTCAGCAAAGTAATGTCTCTGCTTTTAGATATGCTATCTAGGTTGGTCATAACTTTTCTTCCAAGGAGTAAGCGTCTTTTAATTTCATGGCTGCAATCACCATTTGCAGTGATTTTGGAGCCCAGAAAAATTAAGTCTGACACTGTTTCCACTGTTTCCATTTCCCATGAAGTGATGGGACCAGATGCCATGATCTTCGTTTTCTGAATGTTGAGCTTTAAGCCAACTTTTTCACTCTCCTCTTTCACTTTCATCAAGAGGCTTTTTATCTCCTTTTCACTTTCTGCCTTAGGGGTGGTGTCATCTGCATATCTGAGGCTATTGATATTTCTCCCAGCAATCTTGATTCCAGCTTGTGCTTCTTCCAGTCCAGCGTTTCTCATGATGTACTCTGCATATAAGTTAAATAAGCAGGGTGACAAAATATACAGCCTTGATGTACTCCTTTTCCTATTTGAAACCAGTCTGTTGTTCCATGTCCATACAGGAGTTTAATTTTCTTAACATTAAAAATACTTTCAGGACATCCATAATATTCATATCTTTTGGACATACATCTTACCCATAATTTAATTAACGTTAACAAACCCAAGCATCTAAAAATTTTCTTCCTTAAAAAAAAAAAAAAAAAGAGGAAAAGGAGATGTGGTCATGATACAAGAAATATTATGTTCTCCAGAAAAGTAAACAAGTATTCTTCATCCTTGACAAAAGGTAAATACTACTATACAATTTTTTTTTTCTTCACTGGAGAGCTATAAATAAAAATAATATTATTTTAAATAGACATGTATAATATTTTCAGTGTAAATATCTAGTGAATTAGACAAACATGTTATTAAATTCACAGTGAAGTGTACTCAAGAAAATAGTAAGTGAACCTTGAAAATATATGCAGAGCATTTACCATGCCAAGGCAATGTTCTAGGCATCATTGAGATATAGACAGGCTCCATCACTAGGACACCATAAGAATCAGGCAAGAAAATACTGAACCATCCAGAGAAACTGTAAGAAAGATGTCACTTGAAATGCATGGATAAAGATTGCTCTAAAAAATTATTGAAAGGAATTATCACTTCAGGCTGAGGTCATCCAGGAGAGTGTCAAGAATTTTAATTTGAGTCAGGGCTTGTACAGTACTGGATTTATACAAAAACCAAAGGAAACAAGGAAGTAGAAATTTTTTTAAATTATAATTAATTACAACTACTTAGCAACAGACAATAATGTAAGATGGTAGCAGTAGAGATAGAGTGAATGATAAAACAAATTAGACATGAAAATATCTGGCTATACACTTTAAAACAACCAAAGTCATTCTTTGAGGTGAATGGGTTATTAGGAAATTTAAAGCAAAAATGGACAGAAGAAAAGCTTAAAAATAAAAAGCTTTCACTGTCATTATTAACTTCAATAATTTTCAGAAAATCTTCAACTCATTTCTTCTTTTTCATGAAACACTCACAGATTCAGTGGGATTGTGTTGTCCATGAAACTGCATTCTACAAATGGGGGGAAAATGTAGGCCACCTCTCTAAATAGTTATTGAATCAATTGTTCCTTAACTGAGATTTTTTTTCCATGTAGTCTCAGAAATTTCTGTTTTTACTCCTGTTCATACTTCATTGTAAATAAAACACTAGCGCAGCAATTTTATTTTATAGTTTTACACATCTGAATGTTTCAAAGCTCACTTTTCCTTTGGCTATTTCTCTTGGACACTTGGTTGAATCCTTTTCAAGAAAGGAACTTTTTTTCTCAAGTTGCAAATAATTGATATTTTGAATCACAGGATACCAGGATTCTCAAATACATAGGTATTGGAAATTCAAATCTACACAAATCTGATATTGATCTCTGTTGCAATCCCATAGTGCAGAATGTTTGTTGAAATTCCCATAAGGACAATGCATTGATAATCTGAGCATAACTTTCTTTTTCCTTCATTTACTTTATTATTTTTTCAAAGAAATTGTGTTATTTTAATAACATCTCTTACACGTGTATTTTAACATTTCCCAATATGTTTGTAGGTAAAAACATTGACTCTTGAACATGCTTTGCTTTCTATTAAGAAGTAAATTATAAGCTTAAATTAATATGCATAATTTCCAGAACAGAATCTCTGTTATATATGAGTCATCATAAAGGGCTATCAGTTCAGTTCTGTTCAGTCACTCAGTCATGTCCGACTCTTTGTGACCCCATGAATCACAGCACATCAGGCCTCCCTGTCCATCACCATCTCCCGGAGTTCACTCAAACTCATGTCCATCGAGTCAGTGATGCCAACCAGCCATCTCATCCTCTGTTGTCCCCTTCTCCTCCTGCCCCCAATCCCTCCCAGCATCAGCATCTTTTCCAATGAGTCAACTCTTCCCATGAGGTGGCCAAAGTACTGGAGTTTCAGCTTCAGCATCACAGAAGGGAATGGCAAACCAGTTCAGTATTCTTACCTTGAGAACTCCATGAACAGTATGAAAAGGCAAAATGATAGGATACTGAAAAAGGAACTCCTCAGGTCAATAAGTGTCTGATATGCTACTGGAGATCAGTGGAGAAATAACTCCAGAAAGAACGAAAGGATGGAGCCAAAGCGAAAACAATACCCAGTTACAGATGTGACTAGTGATAGAAGCAAGGTCCGATGCTGTAAAGAACAATTTTGCATCAGTTCAGTTCAGTCACTCAGTCGTGTCCGACTCTTTGCGACCCCATGAATTCCAGCACGCCAGGCCTCCCTGTCCATCACNCCTCATTCCGTAGTTCATCAGGCACTCTATCTATCAGATCTAGACCCTTAAATCTATTTCTCACTTCCACGGTATAATCATAAGGGATTCAATTTAGATCATACCTGAATGGTCTAGTGGTGTTGTCCACTTTCTTCAATTTAAGTCTGAATTTGGCAATCAGGAGTTCATTATCTGAGTCACAGTCAGCTCCCAGTCTTGTCTTTGTTGACTGTATAGAGCTTTTCCATCTTTGGCTTATAAGTAATTACATTATAATAAGTAAGCAATCTACTTGTTTATTTTTCTTTATAAAGTGCTCAAAGTTAGCTCAACTTCAGGATAAAAAGTGACTGGCTATACTTTGTATAAAAGCAAAAACCATTTCAGAACTCTTGTATATTTTTAGTTGGAGCATAAAATGGCACAATCATGTTGGACAATACTTTAACAAGTTTTTAAAGAGTCAAACAAATTATCTGTCATAAGACCAAGCTATTTTAGCCTTAAAATTTATCCCAGAGAAATAAAGTTATCTTTCTATGCTTAGATTTGTAATCTAATATTCATAGCATCTTTATTTGTAATAAAGAACAATCCAAATACCCACTGATAAATGAATGATTAAACAAGTTGTGGACTATTTATACAATAGAACACTACCCAGCAAAAAATAAAAATAAACAGCTTACTGATACATTCTTCTAAAATTATGAATTCTAAAACCCTTGAGTTGAGTGAGAAGATTCAGATGTAAAGGAGTACATACTGCATAATTAAATGAAAATCCAGAAAATGCAAATTAATCTATAGTGACAGAAGCAGGTAAGTAGTTGTCTAGGGACTGGAAGTAAGGAGATGAGCATTAAAATGGCAGATGTATTTGGGATGGAGATGTTCTAAATATCAATTTGAGTTATGGTTACAAAAAGTATATTTTATTGGTCAAAATTCATTGAACTTGATATTTTAAATGGGATCATCTTAGTTTATATAAGCCATATTTCAACAGATTTAATTTCTAAGGTTCAAAAATTATATCTTGCAACTAGATCTTTGTTTCTAAATACCATTTTCCAATAAAAGGAAATCAACTCTTATGAAAAATGGCTGGTTTCAGGTTTGAGAACATTTTATAGTACCGAAACTAAGAAATTTCTAAAATGAAAGAAAGGAAAAAAGAAGCATTAAGAAGACCTGAAAGAATTCACCACAATGATCAAAGTTTAAATCTAAGCAACAAAATAGGTACCTATAGTATTGACTATAATGCAAAAAGTTTCTTAAGAATGAGCCCATTTTGATATAAATGAATAATAGAAAAATAAATAGAAGATACATGGCAACTTTTCCCTGCAGAAGAATTCCAATTAATAAATATAGAAGAAATGAAGAAAATAGAAAATATCCATTAGAATACCACAGTAATAATTGTTGCCAACAATATATACTGATAAATGCTGAACAAGCTGGCAAAAGTTTAAGCAAAAATAAGGCATTAACATAGTCTCAAAGTAACTCTCTCAATATATTTAGTAGTTATAAAGGGAAAATTGATAAACTTGTGGCATAAAATCCTGGCAGACACCCTCTTAGCCAAAGGATGAAATATAGTATCATGAGTAGGAAGACATTCTAACATCAGATGTCTTCTGATATGATGCACCAAGAAAGACACCTTGCCCCTGTAATGTCTTTCTTGATAACGCAGAATCTCTATAAGAAAACATTAAACAAGTCCAAACTGAGGAACATTCTACAAAGAACTGACCAATTCTCTTCAAAACTGTAAAGATGCACTGGGATGACTCAAAGAAATGGTATGGGGAGGGATGTGGGGGGGGTGGTTCAGAATCGGGAACACGTGTACACCCATGGCGGATTCATGTTGATGTATGGCAAAACCAATACAGTATTGTAAAGTAAAATAAAGTAAAATTTTAAAAAATTGTAAAAGTCATGAAAGACAATAAAACCAAGGAAAAATCACAGATTTGAGGAGTAATGAGACAAGGCAATGAAAGTGTGAGATCCTGAATTGGATCCTGAAACCTCAAAAAAAAGACAGTAATAGAAAGATTGGTGAAATCTGAATAAGTGCTGTACTTCAGTCAATAGTATTGTGCCAAGGTTAATTGTTTTTTATTTTGATCATTTTCTATTGTATGGTAAGATGTTAACATAAGGACAGGATGGATAAAAGTATATGAGAATTCTCTGTATTATTTTTACAACTTCTCTGAAAGACCAAAATTATCTTAAAATATTTATTATTAAAATGCTTCATATATTATTGGTGACATTTCATGTTTCTAAAAATATATAGAAATCTAGAGCAACTATTCATTGAATTAGCTTTTCATCTTTGAATCAGATTTATCAGTTAAAACAATATATTGAATTCTTATTCTATTCTAAATACAAGGCTAGTTTCCCATAGATAAGAAAAAAATTTCCAAGTAAAAGATTCTAGTATTTTCCATTTATTCAAAATTTAACATCTATAAAAATATACTGTGTGCATAGATAAGCTAATAAAAATATTTTTCTTTTGCTCTAAGAAAACTGGCTTTAAATGTTATATAAAATTGTTATTATTATTTTATTCCAAACAGATGCCTGGCCATATACATGGTAAAATAATATGCAATCATAATTGCATGAATTTATACCACTTGAAAGATTTTCTGCTCTGCAGAAATTAATTTTTAGAAATACCCTTACATTGTATCTAGATTTGGTTAGAAAACATCAAATTAACAACAAAAATACTACAAATACAGAAGAAAAAAGTAGGACAAAGCTTGTCCATTACTAGCTTTTCTTTAATCAATAAAGTTAAAAGGGCACAGAAACCTGACTGCTTGAGATTTTTGGTTGTTGTTTTCAATTTTATTTATTTATTTTTGGATATACTGGATCTTTGTTGCTGCATGGGCTTTTCTCTAGTTGCAGTGAGTGGGGGCTGCTTTCATTGCCATGGCTTCTCCTGCTTCAGATCACGGGCTCTAGGGCATGCGGGCTTCAGCAGTTGTGGCTCCTGGGCTAAGCAGTTGTGACTCCCCAGCTCTAGTGCACAGGTTCGGTTGTAGGGGCAGTAGTCATAAGCTTAGTTGCTCTGCAACATGTGGGATCTTCCCAGATTAGGGATCAAACTGGTGCCTTCTGCATTTTTTTTTTTTTTCACAGACTGCCAGGAAAGCCCTTGATTTTTGTTTTAGGTATTTTACTTTTTAAATTTTATCTAAGTGTGTTCTTATATGCACTATATACATAGGTTTTATTTTTCAACCCAATCTGACAGTCTTTGCTTTTCAATACAGAATTTCAAACTATTTGCCTTTAATATAACAATTAATCTATTTCCTTCAAGTGATAAAATATTTTACACTTTTCTTGTTATTCCTTCTTTCTGTGTTTCCCTTAGTTTTATAACTGCTTCTTGAATGTGAATTTCCTTTCCAGTGAAAGTGAAAGTCACTCAGAGGTGTCTGACTCTTTGCGACCCCATGGACTATTCTCCAGGCCAGAACATTGCAGTAGGTAGCCTTTCCCTTCTCCAGAGGATCTTCTCAACCCAGGGATCGAACCCAGGTCTCCAAAATTGCAGGCAGATTCTTTACAAGCTGAGCCACCAGGCAAGCCCTTTCCAATGAAACATGAATATAAAAAAGAGAAGAAAAGAAAATGAAGAACCACTTTACATCCATGTATCAGCTATTGTGAAATCTTATACTATAAAATTCACATTAAACAGCCTTGAACTTTACCCTTTGATTTGATTTACCTTTGATTTATCAAAAAATAAAAACAGCCTCATTACAGCATCCTATTACATTGCTCATTCTATTATTAAGCAAAATAAATGGCAGTCATTGTTAAATTATGTACCATGGAAAAGGTTGAACTCATTTGTAGTTTTGAGCAGAGGAAGAAAGATGCAACTATGTTGCTCTATAATGCCATCCACTTAAATATCTCTAAAGTTTCTTCCACAACTTAGAAGCAAATTGTCTAGGAAGCTGGCAACTCTGCCATTTTCCTGTAGTGGGTAATAAATTGGAACTACTGATTTCTCCCAATCTAACCACTCCCTGGCTTAGTGCATTGTATGCTGCTGATAATATCACAAAAGTCTGCTTATTTTAAGAGATACTTTTTAAAATTGCAAAGCTTGTCAGCTTCTTCAATATTGTAATTTTTGTTTGAAGTCAAATTTGACTAGAAAAAAAATTCCAGTACTCCAAAGATAAAGCTTCTGATAGTAATAAAGAGTGGGTATGAACTGGAATGTAGAAGAAACGTGTTTTCTGTCTGAACTCCCCTTCACTTGGGTCTGGGTACAGGAAAATTACTCTATCCCAATCCCCAGGACACCTTCTGCTCCTAACGATATCCTTCAAAAAAATCTGCTCTTGTCTATGAACTTTTCACATTTTATTATATAGGTTTCATATGCATTGTAGTGATTCAGGATCCACTTCATTGTGTTTTACTAAATTACCTCTTATTAAATACCATGGAGATTCATGGCCTCTGGGACTTTGTATCTCCCTTTAAAGGGTAAGTTAAAGAATCTTCCTTTGCCATAGGATAGTGTCTTGTCAGGAAAGAGCTTTGTATTATAATTCCTGTTAGATTAAAGTTCAAATATCTGTACAGGGGTATTTAAAGATGCTCAGTAGCCAGAGTTGGACCACAGTGGCCATTAATCCATTATCTCTCAGCTCTAAATCCACTCATCTAGACTCATTGTATTGCTAGCCGGTCATAACGGCATATTGCCCGTGGTCATGGCAGTTGGGATATCCCGCTCAGCAGACATGTATCACTGGCCAGCAATGGGGAAACAAACAAACAAACCATGATTTCTGCTGTCGAGTTGTCAAAATATGCAACGGAGAAAAAAACCCGATAACCGGCGTGCATGCAAACCATCACGATGCTTTAAAACTCCTCCCACTCTTGATCCTGGAGCAGGTCTGGCATCACCTGTTTCTCACCGTCTCGGGAGATGTTTCCTCTCCTTCTCTCTATCTGCGTTTCAGGACCAACCTGCCACCCATCCGAGTCACCGGCAGCGCCAAGCAGTTGCGTGATGTGACTTGCGTTTGCCTTTTCTGCCTACGACCTACGTTGCCTCTCGATTGGAAACCACTTCACCAGCTTCCCTCGTGGCTCAGAGGTTAAAACGTCTGACTGCAATGTGGGAGACCTGGGTTCGATCCCTGGTCGGGAAGTTCCCGTGGAGAAGGAAATGGCAACCCACTCCAATATGCTTGCCTGGAGAATCCCAAGGATGGAGGAGCGTGGTGGGCTATAGTTCACGGGGTCGCAAAGAGTCGGACACGACTCCGCGACTTCACTCACTCACTCAGGACTCTGCCAACTATATTTTTCTTTGGACTCTTCATTTTCCATCAGGTTCCTACAGTGTTCCTACAACCAAGGGCACTGGAGAGAAATGAGAAGGCAATAAGAGCATCTGACTACATCTTCCAGCTTCTTTTATACTTTCAGAACCAGTCTCACTGCTTATCCTTGAACAATAGCAGCAAAGGAAACACCCTTTCTAAAAGATCTGAATCCCAGCTTCATTGAGCATTCCCCCCAGCTTCCAGGTTCTGTGCAATTTAATCTGTCCTCTAGGGTAACAGTTGCTTCCTGCTATTAAGTCCACACCACTTCTTTTTATTCTTTCAGCTTTCCATACCTATGCCTCTATAGTTCCATCAAAGACCTTTGTTGAAATGTCCAGTGTGGTTTTTATTTTCCTGTCAGAACCTGGCTGATGTAAAGGAGAGGCTAGACTTTGAGGTTGTAAAGAGATTATTGGTGGAAAATAACAAGACGATGGTACATTTTTTGAAAGTAGGGCAGGAGGCATATAGTAATAATCATAATTTCAAAACAAGAGCTATTCTACTGTTACATGTCTACTGAAGGCTGACATTAGGCTAAGAGTTCTGTGTTTATTAAATCTTCACAATAATGCTTCAAAGTAGAATCACTATCTCTACTTCTCAGGTGAGGAGACAGGGTCACAGATTTAAATAATTTGCATGAAATCACTAAGTGATTAAGTGGAAGGGTTAACACTAAAGTCCACTTCTACCTGATTCCAAATTATATCATTCTCCTTCCCAAGGAAGACACCATTAGAAGGACAGACAAAAGGGCTCTATGCTTTGTAAATGATGCCATAGAACTAAATAGGAATAAAAGAAATGTTGATGAAAAGGTTTGCTTCTTTACAGTAAATATATACACCAAGTTTGGAGAAAGCAAGATGTACCAGTTGGAGATTGTGAGAATGGAAGTCTGAAAATTCAAGGAACACACTTGAAGTCAAAAAGGTATGTCCTATTTGGGGACACTTACTTGAATCAATTTGAAGAAGTAATTTTTATTTTAATACTGACTACCTCAGGCAAATTCATTTCAAGTCATATATTCATGTTCTGCTAAAAAAATTGCAGAGAGAATTAATCTAATTTTTAAGGGATTTCTCCAGTTATTTAGAGGCCAGGTTTTCTGTAGTCAGTCACAAAAGCTCAATTAATTAAGAGAGGAGGAGCATGTCATTTCAAATCTGGGATCAGGGACTTGGAAACCAGAGGCGGAACTGGGGCATCAATTCAGAACAATAATGGCTGTGGAAAAGCCATTGCAAGACTGCTGCAAAGCAAATGGATCAGGGCATTCTTCTGTAAGAATAACAATATTGACTGATATAAAGCAACAGTATTTGTGATATAACAGCATTTGGTAGTTCTGATGGCCAGGGGAGATCACAAGATATGACACAAAAAAAGAAAAAGTGAGCTATTTGAGAGTCTAAAGTCTATTCTGTCACATATCATGCATTCTGACCGTCACTGGCCTCTCCCCTAGGCATCTAATGCACCACAGGTTCATTTTAAGCAATCTCTGAATAGAATATTAAAAGAAATCCCCCATCCAATAAACATCTACTCATCATCAATGCCAAATCAAATTTTGTCTGTTTGATGAAACTGTTTTAGGAACTGTCAGGAAAAGTTCATTATTTCTCTGTGTTCCATGAGCAATGTGTTAAAATCCCTTTAATTCTACTTACCATGTTGTACCTATTTAATTATTTCTATGTCTTTCCTCAACTCTCCAGTTATGGACAGCAAACTTGCCTTATTCATTTTCTGAATCTATCTAAAATGATGTCTTGCAGAAGATAGTTGAAAAATAAAACAGAACTCTTCTTTCACAAGTAAAATATTTGTTGAACAAATTAATAACTGAAATAATAAGTTAATGAAATACATAAATGTAAGTTGATTATCTGACTAAAAAGAACAAACTATCGAACTGCCCATTAAATATAAAGTCAAATATACAGTGGAATGAATAATCACAAAACCCAGGAACAATTACTTTAAATGCCACAAGTTTATAATTTTGAAATATAACCAATTAAAGTAGTGCTATACATTAATGATTCCTGGTAAATTAAGCAATTTGGGTATTCAACACTGCTGTTTAATTACCTGTGTCCTTAAAACGTTACCAATTATCTGTCTCTATATATGAAAAAATATGGCTGTAAAGCATCACTCCTGGACAAAAAAAGTGAGCAGTGAATTTAGTGAAGAAGATAAAACTGCTTCCTTTTGGATGAGCAAATGGCTTCAGGAGCATCTAGAGCACAGACTGAGAAATAAGTTGTTGTTACTGTTTAGCCACTAAGTCGTGTCCGACTCTTTGCAAACTCATGGACTGTATGTAGCCCACCAGGCTTCTCTGCCCATGGGATTTCCCAGACAAGAATGCTGGAAACATAAGTAATTTTAGGTAAAAAGGCCCTTGAACTAGTAACTTTCACAAATCAACTCATCAAAAGGTAGACTATCATATTCTTTGGCAGGAGGTAAATGGTGAAAGAAACTAAAAAATAACTAAATGTAATTTTTATATGATTTTTTGCTACAACTGAATATACTTCCTTCCAAGTTTTCAATGATACTATAGTCATCAAACAGAAATACTAATGTTCTGATTATTCCATGTGACTAATGTATCTGAAGTGAAGTCACTCAGTCGTGTCCAACTCTGCGACCCCATGGACAGTAGCCTACCAGGCTCCACCATCCATGGGATTTTCCAGGCAAGAATACTGGAGTGGGCTGCCATTTCTTTCTCCAGGGTATCTTCCCAACCCAGGGATTGAACCCGGGTCTCCTGCACTGCAGACAGACACTTTACTGTCTGAGCACCAGGGAAGCCCAACGTGTCTGAACCATGAGACTTCTTCAGCAATGCAACTTACTCAGCTACTCTTCTGTTTTGTGAATGTTGGTCTTCTTCACACCTAGAATTTTTTTAAAAATTTTATTGGAGTATAATTGATTTACAACGTTGTGTTAGTTTCAAGTGTACAACAATGTGAAATAGTTTCACATTGTACAGCAATGTGAAACATGTATATATATATATATACTAAGTCACTTCAGTCGTGTCCGACTCTGTGTGACCCCATAGATGGCAGCCCACCAGGCTCTGCTGTCACTGGGACTCTCCAGGCAAGAAGACTGGAGTGGGTTGCCATTTCCTTCTCCAATGTATGAAAGTGAAAAGTCAAAGTGAAGTCTCTTAGTCGTGTCTGACTCTTAGCGACCTCATGGGCTGCAGCCTACCAGGCTCCTCCATCCATGGGATTTTCCAGGCAAGAGTACTGGAGTGGGGTGCCATTGCCTTCTCCATATATATATATATGTATGTAAAATATATATCTACTCTTTTTTAGATACTTTTCCCATGAAGGCCATTACAGAATACTGAGTATAAAGTTCACTGTGCTAAATGGTAGGTCCTTATTTGTTATCTATAGTAACTGTTTATATCAATTCAAGTCCCCCAATTTATCCCTCCCCCTTCCTTTCCCCCTTGGTAATCACAAATAAATTTGTTTTCTACATTTGTGTATTACGTTTTGTAAATATGTTAATTTGCACCACTTTTTTAGATTCCACATGTAAGTGATATCACGTGATATATGTCTTTCTGTGTCTGACTTACTTCACTCAGTATGACAATCTCCAGGTCCATCCATGTTGCTGCAAATGACATTATTTTGTTCTTTTTTATGGCTAATATTCTATTGTATATATGTACCACATTTTCTTTATCGATCTTTCTGTTGATGGACATCTAGGTTGCTTCCATGTCCAAGCTGTTGTAAATTGTTCTGCAGCAAACATCAGGGTGCATGAATCTTTTCAAATTATGGTTTTCTCAAGATATATTCCCAGGAGTGGGATTGCTGGGTCATATGGTAGTTCTATCTTAGTTTTTCAAGGAATTCCAAACTGTTCTCCAAAGTGGCAGTACCAATTTACATTCCCACCAATAGCAGAGGAGGGTTCCCTTTCCTCCACCCTCTCCAGAAATTACTGTTTGTAGATTTTTTTGATTATGGCCATTCTGACCAGTGTGAGGTCATACTTCATTGTAGTTTTGATTTGCATTTCTCCAATAATCAGTGATGTTGAGCATCTTTTCACATGCTTTTTAGTGATTTCTCCCTTTCTTAATAGCACAAACTGAGGAGTTGATTAAAGATTAAAATTGATCAAGGAAAGAGGTTTAATATATAGCTTTTTCATTGGAGATTACGTTTTATACTAACAATCCTTTCTTCCTTATCATGCTCCTATACTGTATATCTTTTCGTTTCTGACCTGGCAATTGAAATATTTGGGGTATTAGATGTTTTATTTTCATGATAATGATGTATAAATGAATAGGTACATATTCTTTCTGAAAACTGGTTATTTCCTGACGCTAGACTGGAACTATGAGTCTCAAATACAATTAAACTCTCCCCCTTCAAGCTTGACCAATGATTCATCTATTTATCAACATTTTGTTGAACATCTTAAAAGCTTACAAGCCAGTCCCTGCCGGAAGAAGCAACATATGTGCAAAAGGAGGCGTAAAGTAGCAGAAAGCATCAAATGCGGGCTGAGAACAATGAAGTTATCCATTTATTTAACCTCTCCATGGGTGTTTATTTCATCTTCTTTAGGCTACTAACACAACTTTATAGGGTGTGTTTGAGGGATAAAGATGATTTTTTTATAGAAGATAATTTTTGTCCTTGTGCATTCAGCAAATCTGGTGCAAACTAATACAACTTACAAGTCCCATCATCTCTAAGTGATTTTGAAAGAACAAAAATTGAAGGCAAAGAAGCCATAGACTGTTATACTTGCTAAGACAAACTATCCTAAACAAACAAATCAGATCACTGGCGATCAGATCGGAGACTATGTGGCTAAGTGAAAAATATTGCCAAGGTTGAGTAGGAGGCAGAACATCAGCCTTAGAAGGGGCTAAGATGATGATATGGATACATATAAGGTAATACATAGGGGTAATACATGACTGAGACTTTACCTGGAATGTCAGGAAATATGACATTCATTAGAACAGAGAGTGATCAGTTATAAAGCTATTATGGAAGAAAATATTGTTTGATTTTAGGGATGTTGAGTTTGGTGTGCTGGATTAGTATCTTGGTGAAAATGTAAAGCAAATATCACAATCTTATACTTCTGCATGTCGTAAACTTAGTTTGTAGTTGATTTATTGTAATTATCACTAATTAATTTTTTTAAGTTTCCATTATTTCTAATGCTGTAGTCTTTATTTTTATTTTTTTTTAATTTTACTTTATCTTACTTTATAATAATGTATTGGTTTTGCCATACATTGACATGAATCTACCATGGGTTGTTCATCGCGGCACTGTTTATAGTAGCCCGGACATGGAAGCAACCTAGATGTCCATCAGCAGACGAATGGATAAGAAAGCTGTGGTACATATACACAATGGAGTATTACTCAGCCATCACTAATTAATTTTAAATTTTTTCTTAAATGCCTACTTTATTCCAGACATCATTTGAGGCCTTTGGGATACAGCAGTGTCCTTGTCCTCAAAAAGATTCATTCTAATAAAAACACATTTAACTCTCTTCTAGAACCTGAAGAAGATAACTTCATTGTACAGATTTCCTCACTGTTAGGGTAGCATGGTAATTGCATTGAGACCTTTGCATTATCCAATATCTTAGCTCAAACTTTTTTTACATTTTTAATGTAATTTCATTTTATTGTGTCATACCATGAAGGAGCTTGTTGTTTAACCTTGAAATTTTCAAAATGAAAGAGTAATACAAATAAGATGCAGTACAGAAACTAAGGGAAAACAGTCTTACACATTCCACTGATTTTAAGCAATAATTTCCTGAGTAAAATCTGGAGCAGCACTTTGAAATTGTAGACATTAATAAAGCCCATTTCTTCCCCTTGCTAGCAATTTGGAGGTGTACCTGTATTATTGCAAGCATAAATTCAGCTACAGAACCATGTAAACAGCTCTATTAATATTTATTGCCTTTTTTCTTTGTTTCATGAGGTTTCAGCAAAGGTCCTTATTTTGGTCATGGGAAAAAATATTTCAAGGCATATAATCCTGAGGTTGCTAAAAAGTAAATGATTATTCTTCCATAAAATGCATATATTTTTATTGTTTTTTACTGGTTTTACTAATCATACCCAACAATTTCCACACTCCTTAACTCTTTTAGCTATACAGAACTCTTTAAACTGAGAATCAGTAATACTTCATTGCTGCAATTGTATAACAGAAATATTAAACTATAGTTTAGGACTAGCTTCTGACTAGATAAATGGTTTTGAACCAAGTCGTAAACTCCAGATGAGAGAGCAGTTCAGTTCACTAAAATATTTATGTCTGGCTTTAAACATTCCATAAAAATACCAACTTTGGTTCCCTGAACTCCTCTAACATTTTAAAGGTTTACATACCAGTTGCTTTGGAAGATTTTCAGTAATCTTTTTTATAACTACGTAAGTTGCTTATTTTACACACAAACCATGGGTCACAAAGTCACTCATATTGATATAACACTGCCTGGGCACTTACTAAGTTGCTTGTTGTGGGTTTAAATAATTAGAAGGGAGCCATTAGTGTAAACATTAAGGTCGATACACACTGATTCAGATTGGTTGCCAATCTCATCATTTCTGAAGGACATCATCAAATGAGCTTGAGGGTGAATATGAATTTTAAATACAATACTTGCCACTCATAGGACAAACTGAAATTTTCAAAGGGCTTCATCATTTCTAACCATATGACATTCTGCAACATTTAAAAAGAGCCAACAGTCAATAGAGGAGGAGAAGGTGATGACAGAGGATGAGATGGTTGGATGGCATCTCTGACTCTATGGACATGAGTTTGAGTAAGCACTGGGAGTTGGTGATGGACAGGGAAGCCTGGCGTGCTGCAGTCCATGGGGTTGCAAACAGTCAGACACAATGAGCTACTGAACTGAACAGTCAATGGATATAACTAACTTCATTTTTATAAAAATGTGAAAGTCTTATTCACCACAGAATATTTTTGCATTACTTATGGAAATAAATGTGTGGGACCTGTTATCTTGTTCTTAAAAGGTGTCTTCTTGGATATGTTATTCATGTTATAATGTCTGCTTATGCTCACCTGATATGTCCATTCAGCAGCTAGTGACTGTAAGACAAATGCATAAAATACACATAGGTAATATTAAGGTTTTTCTAAAACTTAAAGAACACAAGTTACAAACCATCAATTTATGTATATATTTGTTTAGTGCTAGTCACTCTGTCATATTTGACTCTGCTATCCCTGTAGCCCATTGGGCTCCTCTTGTCCAAGGAATTCTTCATGCAAGAATACTGGAGTGGGTTGCCATTCCATTCTCCAGGGGATCTTTCTGAAACAGGGATCAAACCCAGGTCTCCTGCAATTGAAGGCAGATTCTTTATCATCCGAGCTACCAGAGAAGCCCATATTTGTTTAAGATTGATTCACTTTTTGTACATAATTTGCTGAATTTGTGAGGGCATGATTATGATAAACTAGATTCTGTATTTTAGATTCTGATCTGAAGACAGATCAGCAGCATGTGTCAGGCCTGGGCCCTCATGGCAATTATCAGAGAAGGCACAAAAGGAAGGGCTGGACACCTTAGCTCTAGTGCCAGCTTTGCTACTTAATTGCTGGATCACTTTGAACAATCTTTCCACAATCAGGAGCATCAATTTCCTTCTTAGAAAATATATCCCTCCCTATATCACAGTAAAAATATGGCACTCAAATAGGATAATTTATATTAAAGTATTTTATATTTCAAGCACATGGAAAAAATGCAAGTTATTAATACTAATGCTGTGTTGTTACCACATTTTTATGGATCACTGGAGAGTAATCATATGCCACATATTCCAGAAAGGACAGCCAAGGTCATCTCTACTCTATTCAGTTCTTTGGGAATTGAATTTCCTCATCCACAGATCGCTGCTATTTATCTTCTGTTCACACATTGCTGGTCTGTCTTTATAGTACTTGTCAGAGAGATGATAAGTGAGTTAACTTCGATGGTTCCAAAATAGTGATCCCACCCCAAAACTTCAGTTCTGAGAGTTGGGTGGTGCTCCCTGAGCTTCTCCCTGTAATATATTCCCTAGCATCTGATCAAGGAAATAACAAGTGTACTAAAAAACTGAGATTTACAACCCAGCTGTGATTCACCATTTGTTTGTCTTTTTCTACTCTCCTCTACTGCTGATGGAAGTTCCTCTTTTATTGTCATTATTCTTTATATAGGTCTGTGCTTAAGTTAATCCTGAGGGAGAAGTTAAGGCATTCATAAATCCTGAAGACATCCCACTCATTATTTGTCTCGCTCCTTCTGCTTAAAAGAAAAATAATTTCAATGGAATTTACCAACAGTATTAAATGATAGTTGGTTGACATTATATTTACTGACCATGTGGCTTTGCGCAATTTTCTCTTTTTCATCCTTTGGTTGAGAAAATAGATAATGAATTCAAACTCAAACATTAAGATCTTAGTGTTGCTTTTTTTTTTTTTTTAATTTTTCCCTGTTCAGGCTTTCTCTGAATGAGTTCACCAACTAATTGTTTAAGAAGTTAGAGAACATTGATATTAACAATTAATCAGATAATCTTTTGAATTACATTTTATTGTTCCCTAACAGTGTGTCTCTTTTTTTTCTGCCTCAGATTTCTTCCTACTAAACACTTTTCCTGAATCAAGAGCTTTTTAAATTGATTCCACTGATTGTATTATTATCATTTTCCTGAGGTCTTTTATTCAAGATGGCAATAACCATTTTTAAAATTAATAAAAAATAAGTAGTATGTAAAGCGTTTTCCCTTATTAGCAGTAAGATAATTTGGAAATGCTAACAGATGATAAAAGGCTGATTTGCAAAGTATTAAACATATATCTACCTAAACATATGGTCATATTCTTTATCTAAGCATATTATGTTTGCTACACATCCATTTCAAGAAGAGCCAAAAACTATTCATTCAATCTTTTTGTGATATAGCTATGAAACACTTAGTAGTTTTATAGGACTGTGTCATATAGGGGCTAAGTGGGATATAACATAATTACAAAATATGATCTTTACCATTTGAGAGTATACAAGAGACACAGTGAACATATACAAACAGACACATTCACTCATGTCAGCTTCAGGGACTATGCCTTTCTGTTCAATACTTCCTTACATGGGCCCTGATGCATAATAAATAATAAAGATTTGAATGAGTAAATTATACAAATGTCATCACAAAAAGAATGTGGTTGATCGTGTGTGTTCTGCAAAGAAAGAAAAAAGGAGATAGCTGAGTTGGAGAAAAAAATTTACATAGAGAAGATAAGACACACAAACAGTATTTGTTTAGGTGCAAAATGGGGAAATGCATTCCAAGTAGAAATTATTTCAGAATAATGGGAGATGAAGTATTTCTACTGCTGTTTATGTCAACAAGCAAAGTTACCACTGTGCAGTGTCTTACCCTAACAAAATTCTGAAAATCCTCTTTTCTGACCCAATTGCCCTTATTTCCTATTTCCAGAACTTTCCAATGCATTCCCTGGAATTCACAGACAAATCCTTTATATCATTATCATCTTCTCTGGATGTTCCCAGAAGGAAGGAAAGAATAGAGGAAGAAAGGAAGGAAAGAAAATATATCCTTAAGAGTCTCAAGCTCTACTGACTGGGCTAGCCGGGCAGTTTTTCTTAAAATATGTGTAATTCTCTATCTAGTGATGTTAGCCACAAGTGTGGCATCAGAATAGAAAGAAATGTTATATTCAGAAATGTGTAAGAACTGTCCAAAAAGATATGAGCCACACTGTGAAGCAGATGTTATAATCCTGTTTTGTTATGGTGATAAAATCACTATTCTTCCTTAAAATTTCCCTTAAAAATAGAACATTTCAAAGGAAAAAATGATGCAGGTTCTGTAATGTGCCACCTTGGTAAGAAATGAACCTAGCTGAATTCAAGGGTTTGGTGCCAGACCCCATGCACTGAGCCACATCTACCACACAAACCATTTTTTTTTAATAATTGCTGTGCCTCTATGTTAAACACAGAATACTGTCACTGAGTCTTGCCTGAAATGATCTGCATGACATTTTGTTATGATCAAAATGGTATATTCGGTACAGAAGTAGCCAGAGTCAATCAGGAGAGTCCTGTGTTTTGGTCGACAGTCCTTTTTGAAGCAGGAGGTGTGATCGTCACAATAGGATATAATCCACACCATATTTATTCCTCCAGAAATCACATGTTCAACAATAACTAGAAGGAAAGAATGTAAGGAAAGCATTGCAGATATGATTGAATTGGTCCTTTTCTTGATCTGAATATCAAAAGTAATAGAGCTTTTTTAAAAAGTAATTTTATTATCCTACTGTTGTGTAAAATTGTATAAATCATAATTATGTTGAATTGTTTCATAGTGCTTTTTGGGTCTACTATATCCTTCTACTTCCCTGTATATTTATTCTGTTAACTTTTGAGAGTTTGATATTGAAACTCCAACTAAAAATCTTAATTTATCTACATAAAAAATGATAAACCTGTACGCAAGACAGCAAAAGAGACACAGATGTATAGAACGGCCTTTTGGACTCTGTGGGAGAGGGAGAGGGTGGGATGAGTTGGCAGAGTGGCAATGTAACATGTATGATATCATAAGTGAAACGAATCACCAGTCCAGGTTTGATGCAGGATGCAGGATGCTTGGGACTGATGCACGGGGATAATCCAGAGAGAAGGTGTGGGGCGGGAGGGGGGGGGGGGGGGTCGGGATTGGGAGGTCATGTACATGGCTGATTCATGTCAATGTATAGCAAAATGAATACAGTATTGTAAAGCAAAACAAACTAAAAAATAAAAATCGATTAAAAAAATGATAATAATAATTGTAATATATAGTTGAACTGTATGTAAACTTGTTCAGTATTGTCCAAGTCTCCTATAAAAGTGTTATCATATTTTCATAATTTAAAAAATAAAGAAGCCAAAAAAGCAATTTAATGTATTTAAAATCAGTACCATCAGAGAATAAAACATAGTGCCCATAAAAACTCAGTGATTATCCTTATCTCAATTTCCTCACACAGTTGTGAAAAATAATATTCCTTTTAGCTAATCCATGTCACAACCACAGCAGGATATCAAAGCCTGTAATTTTCATTTCTTCTGTCATAGCAGAACTTTAATAATGAAGTAAATAATAATTTTAAAATGTTGATATGCGTCTAATGTAAGTCAGGGGTAGATGAACTTACTCTTCTCATTCACAGCAAAAACATTTTAAGTCTCCCTTGGAGAAAAATTGCAAATAATGTATACAGATATTCAATCCTTAGAGAAAGAACATAACTCCCTTCTCTAAATGTGGATGATGCATAGTGACTGTCTTTCAAATAGTATAGTATGGAAAGAGGGAAATAACTTTATAGTAGAGAAACTGTCAAATGTGTCTAGCCAACTGACTAAGGTTGATATCAATGGTCATATTGACAGGGGGTCACCTTGATGTGATGTGATAGGATGAGATGGCACTTCACCTTTGTAGCCTCCCTTCCGAAACCGTATACTCTAGTCATATTTTGAGAAAAACATTAGAACATTTCCAATTGAGGGATATTCTACAAAATTTCTAACTCAGTTCAGTTCAGTCGCTCAGTCGTGTCCTACTCTTTGCGACCCCATGAATCGCAGCATGCCAGGCCTCCCTGTCCATCACCAACT
This sequence comes from Aepyceros melampus, assembly GCA_006408695.1. Lineage (NCBI taxonomy): Eukaryota > Metazoa > Chordata > Mammalia > Artiodactyla > Bovidae > Aepyceros > Aepyceros melampus. Next base: position 221,895 of record SJXQ01010247.1, on the reverse strand, counting down.
CCCGGAGTTCACCCAGACCCACGCCCATGGAGTCAGTGATGCCATCCAGCATCTCATCCTCGGTCATCCCCTCCTCCTCCTGCCCCCCATCCCTCCCAGCATCAGGGTCTTTTCCAATGAGTCAACTCTTCCCATGAGGTGGCCAAAGTACTGGAGCTTCAGCTTCAGCATCATTCCTTCCAAAGAAATCCCAGGGCTGATCTCCTTCAGAATGGATTGGTTGGATCTCCTTGTAATCCAAGGGACTCTCAAGAGTCTTCTCCAACACCACAGTTCAAAAGCATCAATTCTTCAGTGCTCAGCCTTCTTCATGGTCCAACTCTCACATCCATACATGCCCACAGGAAAAACCATAGCCTTGACTAGACGGACCTTAGTCGGCAAAGTAATGTCTCTGCTTTTCAATATGCTATCTAGGTTGGTCATAACTTTTCTTCCAAGGAGTGTCTTTTAATTTCATGGCTGCAGTCACCATCTGCAGTGATTTTGGAGCCCAATAAAATAAAGTCTGACACTGTTTCCACTGTTTCCCCATCTATTTCGCATGAAGTGATGGGACCGGATGCCATGATCTTCGTTTTCTGAATGTTGAGCTTTAAGCCAACTTTTTCACTCTCCTCTTTCACTTTCAAGAGGCTCTTTAGTTCCTCTTCACTTTCTGCCATAATGGTGGTGTCATCTGCATATCTGAGGTTATTGATATTTCTCCCAGCAATCTTGACTCCAGCTTGTGTTTCTTCCAGTCCAGCGTTTCTCATTCCTAACTAGTATCCTCAAAACTGTCAAGGCCATCAAAAACAAAAAAACATTCTGAAAAACTATCACAACCAAGATGAGGTCAAGGAGACACAATGAATGAATGTAATATTGCACACTGGATAGAATCCTAAAATAGAAAATAATATGGCAAAACTGAAGAAAATTGAATAAAATACAGACTTTAGTTAATGATAATGTATTAACATTTATCTGTTAATTGTGATAAATGTATTATATTAATAAAAAATAACAGGGAAAATTGGGTATGGAGTTTAAAGAACTCTTGGTACTATTTTTGTAATAATTCTATAACTTAAATTTTTTCTAAACTTAAAAGATTATTTTAAAAATAGGTATAGATTATCCCAAGCCCAGAATTTTCTCTAGGGCTTTGTCATGTGCAGGAAGTCAGCAATCTGAGGGTAAAGAGGATTCACTAACTCTATTGCCCTTGGCCATCAATGAACTTCTCTAAACTCCCTGAAATTTCTACTTCTCTTTCACTGTCCTAAAGAGACTTCCCAGGCGGCTCAGTGGTAAAAGAATCCACCTGCCAATGCAGGAGGTTTAGGAGGCTCAGGAGCTGCCTGTTCCATCCCTTGGTCAGGAAGATCCTCTGGAGGCAGACAGGAAACCCACTCCAGTATTCTTGCCTGGAGAATCCCGTGGACAGAGGAGCCTGGTGGGCTACAGTCCATAGGGTCACAAAGAGTTAGACATGCTTGAGTGACTGAACACATATGGATGCACACTGTCCTAAAAATGAAAACACTGAACAAGTGTCTCTATAAGAAATCAAAAGTTCAATAAAAAATATTTGCTAACACTGATGGCACCTAGTTAGCATTAAGAAGAGCATAAAAAAGACATCCATTCCACTGGAACTCCCTTATAGAATGTACTTTACAATCTGACTTTCTCAACTATTTACAATCTTTTATGGATCCCCAGAGACTTACAGACCTGTCCTAATCTCCTAATTAGGAGGTCAGCCATGTGCTGCTTGATTTTATGAAGTGTCTCCCCGAGAAAGTGTTTAGTACCAAATGTTTCCCTTGAGGCTGTCTACAAATAAATTTTAATGGACAAGATATTATCTGTAGTGTCCTATGAAGAACTGATGAGCACTGTTTGTTTAAGGAAAAGCACATTTTCACTAATATCCATTTGCTTGATTTAGAGAAAGGGCCAAGAAACTCTGCACTAGGAACTAGGAAATCAAAGTTCCCAGACTAATTTTGTGACTTCGAACTTTTTATTTTCTTCTCAAAGATTCAATGAAAGGATTAAACTAAATATTAAGGAGCAAACCAGGATCCCTGAGTTTACATGAGGTCATAATATTTTACATTTGAGAAGGATTTTAAATTGATAGATTTAACTCAGTAAGATAAATTAGATGATTTTCTTGAAACACTGAAATATTTGGCTTTATCAGCTTCATTTCTCCAGGTGACAACAACCAGCTGAAATTGGGTAGCAGCATAGAAATGTTATGATGATCTGTGTTGCTCCAATTCCCTCTTCAGGAGCTGACATAACCATCATATCTCTTTGCCCTTCATTCAGTCTCTACAGGTAATGTCAACTGCTGACAGCTCATAGCTATGTCCCACATTGAGATGGACCTTGACTTGCTGCAAGAAACTATCTAACTCAAGGCTTTTTTCCCTCCCAATAAGGGCCCTTAGCCACTGAGTGGCTCCTCTCCATTAGTTGAGGACAACTCTGAAGGGCTGTTCCAGCTCTAGAGCTCTCCTTGAAGTCAGATGAGATCTTTGCTCAACTCTGCCTTCCTTACTTTCTTACAAATGCATCTCTTAAGAGCACATCTCTGTGAGCCTACAGGTCATGCTGTCACTCAGAGTCTGTTTCCAGAGATCCAATATAAGCCATGTATCACCAATTTGCCCAAATTACCACCCCACACTAAGTTTTCCTAGATTTATAGAAACTAAAGTTCCATTTCTATTTATCAACACTCTCCCATTATCATTTTCCTCATGGTAATATTTATTTTTCTCATAAGTATATACTTAGTTATAGATCTCCATGCTCAAATCTCTATCACACATGAGAATATTAAAGGTAAGGGGGTCACAGGACTCTATATTCATCATTATTCATTCATGCCTCCCTGGAAATTTGAATTTATAATACAAGGATAGGATATTTCCTCACATTATTTCTAGGGCAATTCTTCTGTGTTAAAAGGTCCCATGCCATGTTGTTCTTGCAAGTAAGAGTGATTTTAGTGCAAATAAGTAATTACGACTGTGAAATTTCAAGACTCACCAAGAGGCAATAGCCTACTCCAGGTAAGAGCAGAGACAAGGTCAAGCAATAACATCTAAGACATAAAAAATAAGCACAAAGAACTTTCTATATGACAGTTGGTTCAGTACTCAATATGTAATGCAGCTGGAAACAGGTTTCCCTTTATTCTAGATTATGTAATGATCAATGAAAAATAATAAACAACCTAGTAATATCCAAAAATAGAGCCCCTTGCTATATCCAGTATGTCTCTAGCCCACTGATACTCACTAATATTTTATCAAATGATTTTTAAATATAAATGCACATTTCAACAATAGCTATGTTAGGAAGGTATTCTTAGCCCCATTTACAGATGAAAAATCTGAAGTTGAGAAAAATAAAATATTTTGTACAGCTAGTAAACAGCAGAACAGGGGCTAAGTGTGCAGATCCCAAGCTTAGACTATTCAACTCCTTCTCAGTCATGAAAAGTACAGTTAATGGGATGCTAATGTTCATTAGAATCACTCTGGAGCTTTCAGAATTTTTCAGACTCAGTGTCAATATACAAGTGACCAAATTGACATTGTGGTAAATCTTAGACCTTGTGGTTTGTTTCCTCTCCATGTGTCCAGTCTAGTATACAGAGAAGTTTGGTTGGCCATGTGAGATTTGCCTTGTGAGTTCTACTGTACTGTTCAAATATAAGACATTACCATTACCACTGTTTCTAACCTGCTCAAAATAAATAGTCAGCTCTAAGAACAGCTTATTCTGGGATTTAACTCATTGCTTGGAAACACTACTATTTATCCTGTATCTTTGGCAAGATTAATAGAGAAACAAATTGAACCAAAAAAAAAAAAAACAACTAGAATAAGAAACTCACTGTACAACAAAACACACACACACACACACACACACACAAATACATTTAGGCATGTTCTAAATAAAGGAATAAATAAACCTATATATAGATATATAAATACCTAAAGATATAGATGTTTGTTTATAATGAATATTACATATATATGTGTGTGTGTGTGTGTGTGTGTGTGTGTGTGTGTGTGTTTTGTTGTGCAGAGGGTTTCTTAGTCTGGGTCCATGCAGTGAATTCACCCTAGAATAAATTATTCTTGGAACTGACTATATTATATATATATATATATATACACACACACACACACATATATGTCTGTGTATGTATATATAGAGAGAGACAGAGAGAGAAAGATAATATTTCAAATTGAATCTATGTACATATTATAGATTATGTATTTTATCAAGTACATATTGTATACATTTACATATTATATGTATATTTATACATATGATATATATTTATGTGTATGTATCTGATAAGAAAATCAGATTAGATAGTGCCACTCTCAAAAATGTTCATCACAGTTTTATTCAGAGTAGTGAAAAACATAAAATGATACAAATGTTCAGCATAAGAAATGAGTTTGATAAATCATGTCATATCCACAAAGTAGATTGCCATGCAGTGTTGAGAATTATATTTATGAAGAAAACTTCATGACACAAGCAAAGAGAAAATGATAAGAGGGAAAAAAAGCAAATACAATTTGTACAAGCTGATTTCAACTTTTTTGAAGTGCAGTTCATAGAAAGCTGAAAAGAAATGTGCTTGAGTATTCAATCATGTCTGACTCTTTCCGACCTCATGGACAGCAGCCGGCCAGGCTCCTCTATCCATCAGATTTTCCAGGCAAGAATACTGGAGTGGGTTGCCATGTCTTCCTCCAGTGGATTTTCCTGATGCAGGGATTGAACCTAAAGTTCCTGTGTCTCCTGCATTCACATTCTTGAATCACTGAGCCACCTGGGAATCCCTGGAAAGAAATGTACCAACCTCTTAAATAACCTCAGTATCCTTACCTTTAAAGTGTTATCATAACCTATTTCATCAGACTGCTCAGAGAACTAAAGGAGCCAAGGAAGCAATATAGTCCAGAGTGGACATATCTCCAGGGTCCTAACAGGAAACAAAGGTCTGTCTAGTCAAGGCTATGGTTTTTCCTGTGGGCATGTATGGATGTGAGAGTTGGACCGTGAAGAAAGCTGAGCGCTGAAGAATTGATGCTTTTGAACTGTGGTGTTGGAGAAGACTCTTGAGATCCCTTGGACTACAAGGAGATCCAACCAGTCCATCCTAAAGGAGATCTGTCCTGGGATTTCTTTGGAAGGAATGATGCTAAAGCTGAAACTCCGGTACTTTGGCCACTTCATTCCAAGGATTGACTCATTGGAAAAGACTCTGATGCTGGGAGGGATGGGGGGCAGGAGGAGAAGGGGACTACAGAGGATGAGATGGCTGGATGGCATCACTGACTCAATGGACATGACTCTCAGTGAACTCCGGGAGTTGGTGATGGACAGAGAGGCCTGGTGTGCTGCAATTCATGGGGTCGCAAAGGGTCCACGACTGAGCAACTGAACTGAACTGAACTGAGCTGAGCAGGAAACAGATGGCACTTTCAACTTGGGTAATTTGATAAAAGAACTATTTACCAAAATGTGGCAAGGGTATAAGAAAACACAAAAGAAACTAGAATAATGCAAGACTAATGAAAATCAGGACACAATTATTTCTCCTAGATATGAGAGTGCAGCTTCTAAACTGCAAAAACAGAGACATCTGTGTGGATTCCCAGCAACTTTGCCCTTCTGCCAAACATGACAGCCAAACCATGGCAACCCAATGGAAAAGAAACCAGTACCCCTGGAGCACTCTGTTCCTTCCATTCATACAGCCATATAGAGCTGCTTCCAGAGTGGGAAGAAAGATAAAGAAAAGCAAAAAGAAGCCTAGGATGGGAGCAGATGGAAGTTATTCTACAATTCATCTTCTTTGCTCTTTTGCATCCACTTTCATCCTTCAACTGATGAAAATGTGTTTCCCTAGCAGAGGGATCATATACCATCCCATCAATTGCTTTCTCTACATGAGATTCATTGTTTGAGATCCAAAGTGAAGGATAAGTTACTCTGAAAAGGTGTAAATGTTTAAACTGGAAGCAACCTCACATACAGAAAAGATTATTCCATACCTGAAGTATGTACCCAGTCCTGAAATGATAGAAAGGTTCAGTACAATCAAAGCACTCACAGTTGAAAAGAAAAGAAAACACAACCTGAAATAAGTGATAAGGGGTCTTGAGGAAGGAGAGGAGGGAGTTCCCTGATCTTTCCATGAGGACTGGAGTGGGATGGCCAGCCTTTCCTCCTGAGGCCCTGGGGTCCTGTCCGGCAGCCCTATCTACTCAGCACTCTCAGTTCCAGTAATCACTGTCTCTTCTTATCTCCTCAGCCCTAGTGATGACATGTAGTATCTCTTGTGGATCTCCAAACACCCTGCTCAGTTCATTTCATTTCAGTCACTCAGCCGTGTCCAACTCTTTGCAACCCCATGAATAGCAGCATGCCAGCCCTCCCTGTCCATCACCAACTCCCGAAGTTCACTCAGACTCACGCCCATTGAGTCAGTGATGCCATCCAACCATCTCATCCTCTGTCGTCCCCTTCTCCTCCTGCCCCCAATCCCTCCCAGCATCAGAGTCTTTTCCAATGAGTCAACTCTTCGCATGAGGTGGCCAAAGTACTGGAGCTTCAGCTTTACCATCATTCCTTCCAAAGAAATCCCAGGGCTGATCTCCTTCAGAATGGACTGGTTGGATCTCCTTGCAGTCCAAGGGACTCTCAAGAGTCTTCTCCAACACCACAGTTCAAAAGCATCAATTCTTCAGTGCTCAGCCTTCTTCATGGTCCAACTCTCACATCCATACATGCCCACAGGAAAAACCATAGCCTTGACTAGATGGACCTTAGTCAGCAAATAGGCCTTTTATTAAATTCTTCTCAAGTTACCTATTTGGAGTTTATGGGATGTATTTTCTAGTACTGACTGATATATCTATATATATAGAACCAGCAGTGGCTTCAGAAAAGATAATATCAAAAATGAAACTCTGGAGCAGGTGGTCATATTACAATAATTCAAATTACCATTACTTGTGGCTTAGGATCTGTGTGCTTGGCTGCATAAACCACAGTCTGGATGTCAAGGTTTAAACAACAAAAAATATATCTTCTCACGTCTGGAAACTGAAAGTCCATGATCAAAGTTCAGCATAGTTGATTTCTGGTGAGAGCTCTATTCTGCTTGTAGAAGCCACCTTCTCACTGTGTGTTCACATGGCCTTTCTTTAATGGATACATGTGGAAAGAGAGAGAGTTTTGGTGTTTTTTCCTCTTCTTATAAGAGCACTAGTCTATAGAATGAGAGTTTATGATTTTATATAGCCTTTATTGCTTCCTCACAGCCCCTATATCCAAATATATTCACAGTGGAGGGTTATGACATCAACATATGGATTTTGGGAGGACTCAACAG